>CP135570.1:7583314-7658604 GCA_032401905.1 Swietenia macrophylla | reverse complement strand
TTTGACACTTAAATTTAATTTTTTATTATATTTTATAATTTTATAAATTTATTTAATAAATAAATAAACTTAAAATATAATGAAGCTTATAGTTTCTAAATTTATTGATTTAATAACACATTTATTTGATTTAAAAGAATTAATTTAAAATTATTTAAATTGGAACTCAAATAATCAAAAGTGAGACAATTTAGGCTTCAACGGGGCCAAAATTTTTTTTTTAAAAAAAAAATCCCGAGGTTGTCTAAGTCAGAGTCGGACAAGCAGATAGAGATCTAGTAGATCTGACGTGCCACTCCGCATGGTTGCTTGCCACGTTACACTTTCACTGTCACCCACCGAACCGAGATTCTTTTTCATTTTCGGCCGTAAATTTAAGTGCCAATCATTTGCAGAAGATCCCACAGATTCTCGGAACTGGCAGCTTTATCTAATCATCATGTTTTAGATATAATTCCATTTCCATATAACCTTCACTTGTTCATCACCCCGAAACATCTCTGTTCATATATGGTTTTCAGTTCCATGTGCAGTTCGAAAACAAAGATGGTTGCATAGAGAGTTTTACGAGGTAAGGAAATCAATACCCACCATGAAAATTTTGTATTTTTGTTTCTGTTTGTTGAATTTCCGTTCATGATTCTGCATAGTTGACATTTTGAAGTCACTTTTCATGCCCATTAATTTCACATGTTTGTTACTTACTTGTTTTGTGCGGGCCTATTTTCGTGTTATTGTTTCGTATTTTTATATCACTGGTCTTGGGTAAGATTTGTGGCGTAGGACTGATCGTGAGTTTCTGGTTAGCGATTATAGTTTTGTTAGTGGGTTCAGATTCTTTTTTTTTGGGGTCAAGTTGGACAGTTCTAGCAATATCTGGATTCCTTTCAAATAGCAATGTTTTAACTTATATTTGTTTCATTTAACCTTATAACGTACAACGGTCAGCATCTAATAGTTATGTTTACGGTGGATTTCATTTACAGGTTTCACATTCTTATTGTTTTTAAGATTCACTATATTGAGTTTCCATTTACATGTCCCGTATAAATTCTAGAACCAATTTTTTTGCCTCCTTGTTTTTTTCCAGGATGATTTTTTTTTTTTCAGATAGAGAAGATTGTTGTCTCTCTCTCAGATTCTTATAAATATTGCTAATTTATTGGTTTTAAGTGTCAGTGAATAAAGAGGACTGGTTTTTCCGCGAGGAAGGATGACTGAGAAGAAAAAATTTCTTACAGTAGCTCCTTTTGAGTGTGCTTGGAGGAAGGATTTGAAATTCCGGGAAGCTGGAAGGGGTTGTGTGGCTTTCGAAGCTTTTGCTCACAACGATGTCACGGTTGTTTTTAGAGAGAATGTGGGAAGCCAGCACTATCATTATAAGAGAGATAATAGTCCTCATTATACTGTAATTCTTGGTAGTCACAGGAATCGTAGATTGAAAATTGAGGTGGATGGAAAAACCGTGGTTGATGTGGCTGGTGTTGGTCTGTGTTGTTCTTCGGCATTTCAGAGTTACTGGATCAGTATCTATGATGGGTTGATTAATATCGGCAAGGGAAGGTACCCTTTTCAAAATCTTGTGTTTCAGTGGCTAGATTCTAATCCGAATTGCAATGTTCGATATGTTGGATTAAGTAGCTGGGATAAACATGTTGGTTATAGAAATGTCAATGTTTTGCCCTTAACACAGAATCACATATTACTGTGGAAACAAGTGGATTGTGAGAGATATGAAGAGGAGGAGGATGGCGATGAGGAAGTGAAAGATGAATGCACAGATTATGAAAAATGGGGGCTTGGAAATTTTCTGGAGAGTTGGGAGTTATCTGATATGTTCTTCATTGTTGGTAATGAGGAAAAGCTTGTACCTGCGCACAAGATTATCTTGCAAGCATCTGGTAATTTCCCCTTGAGTTGTAAGGACGAAGGTATTATTCAGCTTCAAGGAGTAACATACCCAATCCTACATGCACTTCTCCAATATATATACACAGGCCGGACCCAGGTATCCAATTTTCCCCTTGGATTCTCTACTATCTGGTGCATGATCCTAGGATGCGTATTTTCTGTGTCCTCAAATCATAGATTTTGTAGAAGTTTTGGAAATGTTACCATAGTTTGTGTTCAAGGGTCACGGTTTGACCTCGCTAGTTTCATTTCTGGCTCATTTCACAATCATATCTATTCATCTTGAGTCTATTCTCTTTCCTTTTAACTCTATTTTTTTTTTTTTCGTTTTCATCCCTGTATCTCATACGCAACTGCTGTGGGTTGAGAATCATTTCGAGCTTTTCTAATATCATTGGAAATTAAATTTCATTTTCGTCTGATGTAGATTTCAGAACCACAACTTGGTTCCTTATGGGCTTTGAGCTCACAATTTCAAGTGACACCATTGGTGAAGCTGTGTGTGGAAACTATGGAACGATTTAAGCTAAATAAAACATTGTTTGATTCGGGTAAGAACGTAGAATTGTCGTATCGAAGCTCTCGGCCTCACTGTATGGTCTTTCCTTTTGGTCTCCCCATCAATTCACAGAGGCCCAAACAGGCGCAATCAAATGGCGAGCACACTGATGTAAACATTTACATTGAGGGCCATGGTCTCGTTGCCCATTCTCACAAAATTATTCTCAGCTTATGGAGTGTTCCGTTTGCCAAAGTAAGCCTAAATGATGTTTCTTTGTTTTTCTCTGGCTCCTTTCTGCCACTAATGTAGGAAAATAGAAAATTTTTATATTGACAGTCCTGCTTATTGTTATAGTTTTTTTCCTCAGTTTACAAGAATTAATTTAAAAGGTGTGCTATGGCAGATGTTCACAAATGGAATGAGTGAGAGTAATTCATCCGATATTCATCTAAGTGATGTGCCATTAGAAGCATTCAAGATTATGCTCGAATTCATGTACAGCGGCGAACTCAGTATTGAAGATGGCATGGATTTTGGTAGCTTGTTACTGCAGCTTCTCCTATTAGCAGACCAATTTGGAGTTAGCCTCCTCTATCAAGAGTGCTGCAAATTGCTTTTCGAATGCTTCTCAGAGGTAGTCTAGTAATTCTTGTTATACCAAATAACTTGATTTGAAGATTTTATAAACATAATTTTTTATGTTGTCACAATTACAATATGCTTTGTGTATGACTAGAACTAAATGAATGGAGAAGTGAGCTGCAGTTTCGGACTTCTGAAAACAAACGAAGAGAACCCTTCTATGATAGTTAAATTATGAAATATTGATATCTTTCATGTACATATTATATGCAGGGATGGAGTTCTCCTAGTGGATGAAGGTCATACAACATCAGTTTTTGTATTATGCACAAGTTTATTGGACGAAGAAGCAGACAAATTTGGCAAGTAATTGTGCTGTTGCTTCCAAAGCTAACTGTTGAACTTTGTTGCAGGACTCAGTGTGTTCAATTCTTCAAGTGGTCTCATCCATTTCATCCTGTAAACTTATTGAAGAAACATGTGAAAGGAAATTTGCAATGCACTTTGATTACTGCACAACTGCAAGTCTTGACTTTGTCTTGTTAGACGAGGCAACTTTTAGCAGTATCATTCGGGTAGGTGCTTGCTTTTGTAATATCTAACTTTAAGATTGATCATCAACTAAACATTTAAGGTAGTCACAGTTAAACATATTTAGTCTCTCCTAGAACCTGCTGATACATATGGTCTAGTAGCTTGCTACCTGCACAATGATTAGTAACTTGAAGAGTAGGAAGTGTGGCATTGGTATATAATTACGACTCTCGTCATGCTCTAATGAGTTGAAAATATGGGGATTTCTTTTTTCATGACAAGTGTGGATCTTCACTGATGTAGATGGTATAATGTGTAAATTTTGATGATGGTCCCGAAGTACTTCCAGGCATATGTCATGGGGGTTGGGCCTACCATTTACCGTCCAGGCATATATCATGCGGGTTGGGTATATCAACTACTGAATTTGAGATAGGAATTGAACTGATCATTTTGTTTATCAAAGGAGGATACGTTTAATGTTCCAAGCCACAATTCTAAACCCTGTGGATTAGGATTACATGCAATTACCTCATAGTGACAGGTTTTCCTCCTAGAAGTAATATTCGGTAGATATTGTTCAATCCACTAAGTCAATTGTAGTTATTTCTCATAATGAATTATTGGCTTTGCAGCACCCGGACCTGACGGTGACATCTGAAGAGAAAGTTCTCAATGCAATCCTAATGTGGGGCATGAAAGCAAAAGAATTATGTGGGTGGGAGGTGGTGGATGAGCTAATTATAAAATTAACTCCTGAACTTGTTTTTGGGGAGAGGCTTCAGTCGGTTAATGACTTGTTGCCATTTGTGCGATTTCCATTACTGCCGCATGCCTTGCTGAAGAAGGTAAGTTGGACCTGGATATAAAATTTACAGGTACTTTTATAAGAATGAGACTACGAGCTTGGTCTGACTTGCTTGTCAGTAATGATCTTGCAGTTGGAGGATAGCAGTCTTAGTGGCCACATTCCTATTTTTGATAATCTTGTAAGTTCAGGAAATTCTATTTTGGGACCAAAGTTTGAATACAAAAATTAATTTCTCGCTCTGTTTTTCCTTTTGATTTTTGTTTCCTATCGACTACAATTATCTTATAATTTTTCTTCTTTGTTGTTGACTCAGGTGAAGGAGGCCATTAGTTTCATAGAATATGGACCGGCTGTGGCAGGAAACAACCAAAAGTAAGCGTCAAGAATCGGTTTCCCATATTCATGCATCTAGATCTTAAATCATTTCAACTTTTTTGTTTTCTTTTCTCTCACTATTATGGACATAAAATGAAGTTCCTGTTTCTTAATTTAATTTATACCGTGAGTGCATAGTCAAGCCCTATTTCAATTATACTGGAATGATTTGCCCATCTTTTTTGATCACTTGGTTAATTCTCTTGTACTTCAATAAGATGGTAAAAGGTAGATAAAATAGGCATCAGTGAGGTTAATGATTCTTAGGGATTACATATCACGTGGTCTCTGATTGTGAAACGAAAGGAATTCTCAGCCACTTTTTATTTTGAGTAATTATTAGTCTACTCTTTGCTTCCATTAGGAACTTTATGATGAACTGCTGTGTTCTGTGTATGCATGTCCCAAGGACAAGTTTAAGGGAAAGTTATCTAACCTTATTGTACTTTTGCAGTATAAAAGCTCAACACAGACGATCTAGTTTCAAGGAGCTCCAGTACATATGTGATGGTGATAGCAATGGAGTTCTTTACTTTGCCGGCACATCATATGGGGAACATCCATGGGTGAATCCTGTTCTTGCTAAGGTAAAACAGCTTCATTTTTTTCTTCTTTGCTTTTTACCTTGAATCTTCATCTTCAAATGAATTATTTTTAGAGTCCCTTATCTTCTCACCTTTCATGTTTCAGAGAATCACCATTACCGCTAGCAGTCCCATTTCAAGATACACCGATAGCAAGGCTTTGGCTTCAAGAACTTATCAGGTATGATCAGTCAAACCTTCGGACCACACCAGCCCCACCCCCCCCCCAAAAAAAAAAACCAATATAAATTTCATCCAATAGTAATTGAATGACTTTTTCTTCTTCAGGGAACATCTTTTGCTGGGCCTCGGATGGAAGATGGACACAATTGTTCATGGTGGATGGTTGACATCGGCCAAGATCATCAGGTGTCGCTTCCTTTACTCTAATTTAGCAAGGGGGTATTTAATTTTAATTTTTGAACAATATACTAATTATTTTATCAAATAATGGTGTTAAGAGTCCAGAAAAGGCAAGTGATCATTTTTCTATTTTGGCCATCCAAGTGATAAAAGTGAAAACCTCATGAGAGGCTTTTTCATAAGCTATACCCTTTTAAGTCAACGATCATAAAAAACTACTCGATGTTCATCTTATATTTGATACACTTCCTCGTTAAAGGATTTGTATTATGTACATTGATTCTGTACTGACATCAGATGCCCTATTGACGCAGCTTATGTGCAACTACTACACTTTGAGGATGGATGGATCAAGGGCTTACATAAGATTTTGGAATTTTCAGGTAAAAATTGATAGTGTCTGGGTGCACTTCTTCATTGATTTTCTTATTGGTTTTGAAATTGATATAAAACAAAATGCTAGTGCTAAGGAATCTAGTGATTTTATTGCCTTCATTTTAGGGCTCAATGGATGGCCAAACCTGGACAAACTTGAGAGTTCACGAGATTGACCAAACAATGTGCAAACCCGGTCAATTCGCGTCATGGTCCATAATTGGACCAAACGCGTTGCTTCCATTCAGATTCTTTCGGGTTGTTCTTACAGGCCCTACTGCAGATGCTTCAAATCCCTGGAACTTGTGCATTTGCTTCTTGGAACTCTACGGCTACTTCCATTAATTTGAATTGATGATATGGTCATCATCTTGTTTAGTGTAATAAAATTTCATCAGTGTCTTTTACTTATCAATTGTAGCTGCACTATGTGCATTTCAGTTTCGACGACAATACAACTTAAATGGGGCTAGTACCCGGTTTGAAATAAGATATCTTCTTAAGTTTCAAATAAGTTGCAGGGATGGATTCATTTGGTGCTTTAATGATCCTGTAATGCCTAAAACAACAGAAAATGTGAAAATATGGCTACCGGGCAATTTTCCAGGCGATGCTGGAAATAATCTTGGTTAATGCATCTTTTTATCTAGTTGTAGTATGTTAATTTACCTAGTTTTCCTTGTTATCCATTGACAATGCCGTGAAGATAGAGCACTCCCAGGTGGTTTAAGTTCAACATCCGACAAAGACGCGCCCTGAAACCAAGCACAGCTCTGGCTCACTTGTCAGTAGAACCCTAAACTGCGCCCTGAAGAAACTAATCTTGCAGTATTGTTTGAACAAATTTAGGCTTCCTTAAGATCAGTGGTTCTGCTATGAAGTCTCGTCATTGGAATACAAAAGTGTACCGACGATGACTATGTAACCAACAGTGAATGCCCCCAACAGTGATTTTGAGTCGGGAATTTCCGGCTCCGAGCAATCAGACTTCAACATCTGCAAAAGTTTAAATGAAATCTATCAAAATTTACAGAAAAAGAAATCTCACCATTCAAGAACAATCAATTAAATAATCAAATACTTACCAGTATTATATGGGGAACGGAGACGTTTAGTTGAATCCCATCAGTTCACGTGAAAAAGACCTGATGGAATGGGTTAACATCACCGCCATCAAACCTTTCCGCACTTTCTCCAGCTTCATCTGTGCGACGGCCTCGCAGCTCTCAGAGGCCAATGCCGCTGACCAAAGCTTGCCGGGGAAAGATTTACACGCAGCCTGTTGTACAATGCCTGCCACATCTTTTAGCAGATGCCGAATCTTAGTGTGCTTTCCAATCAACAAGAAGATTGAATAGAGAACACCATGCGCGAACACTATCACGGCTGGGAATGCAAAGCATATAATGCCGAAACGAAAAAATTCCACCCTTCGAACTTGCCAGAACTTGACGGCCAATAAAATCCTGACAACGACGAGCGAAATAAAAGCTACGAGCGGCCATGGTTTCTTGAACTTATGCTTCGATCTAGATTTCTCTCGAACTTCCACTCTGATTTTATATAAGGATTACGGGTTATGTATGAATGGAGATGTCTTAAACTCGGTTGCCAGGCGGGAAATTTAGTTAGCGCACGGGAGTTAGTTGGGGTTGTCATGCGTGCTGCTCGATGTTGTATGATGCTATAGAATGTTCAAAGGAATTTGGTAAGCAATAATGGAAATTAATTAACAGAGCAACATTTATTTGTAAACACCTCAAACGTTCTAATCACTGTGTTAACATCCGAAGTCACTTTAAAACGGTACACACAAGTTGAGGTTTTCACCATTCCTGAGAGAGCACCATTACAGGATATGAGGTTTTGCAGATGAACAGAGAGCCACGGTTGGTAACGAGTGCAGCAGCTACGAGGGGAATCAAACCGATAACATAAAAAGCAATACGTCGCCATTCGCAATAAGGTGATGAATAAGTAGTCTGAGCAAATGAGACTAGTAAAAAGTTGCTGATTATTTTACCGACTAATGATCACTTAACAGCTTGTAAAACAGAATTTGCAAAAGCACACACTCAAATTGAATGAAATATGGTCACACACTGTGTACAACAATTGTTGTAATATTTTAGAACAAGAAAGAAAGCATTATTACGAAAGAAACAACCAAGTTTGGAAGCGGAAGAACAACAAAAAGACCCAAGAACTTGTTCCACTGTGCCTGGTACTGGAATATCTGCAGTGATGCCGTGAAAAAAACAAGGGATGGATGCCAATCGTGGTACATGCAAGCTTTGCAATGCTATAATTCACTTGGAGAAGCAAGAACAATTGGATATAATTCAACGCCATTAAAACAACCAACCCTACAGACTGGAGAAAGAAAGAGCGGTAAATAAATCTATTTCTGTAGTATAACTCAAACTCAACTCAATGGGTTTTGGATTGGTAGGAGTACTTTAACCAGCATGTGCGTTGCGATCTTATAAGAACAAAACTTTTGGGTAAGGCTTGGCTGCTTTCCCAAATCCTTGACCGCAAGCAACAGAAATCAGTTCTACAGACGAAGCAGAGAAATAAATATAGCTGCAGATGGTAGCAGCAGAATAAAATAAGAGAATTTGAGAACCGTCTTCTTAAGCCAAAACATTTGAAAAATAAAACAGAAACTAAAATAGAAGAATTTCTACAGTGACTGGCTATCGTTATTACAACTGGTGACGAAGGGAACCGAGTACTAAATTTAGTAACTAGGATTTTCTTTACCATTGGCAGTGATATTCTGCCGGGTTTGGGGAAAATTGATCGGTTGGCTCACTCGCAAAACAACCCAATCGGTGGCGGCACATGATTACAGCAGACAACATTCTTTAAACAAAGGATCTAGTTTTGTACCCTACCTTCATCATCATTTACTACGTTCGGGGGAAAGAATTGGGGGGCGACAGTCAGTGTGGCGTAGAAAATAAAATATCCAATTGCCACGTTCTCTTAGATTACCAGCTCGAGCTCGCTTCGATTTGTTTTGGGTTTATTTTTGGCATTTGGTCAGCTAAGCGAATCCTTCAGAGAGCATCAATCAAATTTTGATAATTTCTCGTTCATCCTGTGACGCCTTGGCTTCATTTAGTTTCCTTCAAACGCACGTTCTATTGTTTTATTGAGTAAATTTATATTGTCATTATAGTTTTTATTGCTTGTTTTAACCATTTTTTAAAGCATTTTCATTTTTCGAAAACAAAAAACTGTTTTGAAAAACATAAACAAACAGCCACTTATTTATCCCTTTTTTTCAAAAAAAAAAAGAAAAAGAAAAAAGAAACGGGCATTACACTAAACTGAAAATGATAAACAAATGGCACCCAGCATTCAATACATTACTTCAAAAACACAGCGATAATCCAGGCAATATGATCCCCTGCTCCCTATTTTAACAGCTTATGCTGGAATAACAACCATATCCATATACGAGTACCTCAAAGAGTAGGGATCCTTAACAGAAGACATTACTCAAATGACCTACAGTAATAGACAAGAATGCTCCAAAGCCGAGGAGAAACGAAAACCATTCTTCCAAGCAAAGATCACCTCCGAACTGGTGGCACAATGCCCCTACCAGGTGCTGCTCCACGACCAGCTGCCGCAGCCTATAAATAAACCAAGTTGGTAAGTTGGAACCAGCCATTACTACAGGTTAATGTAAATCTATAAGTTAACTGGTTTGACAACCTGAAACATTATGCTGGAACAAAAACTGCTTTTGGTACTATTTTTTCAAGCAATAACTTGTATCCTCGCAATAAAACTTCTCTCATTCACTACTAATCTGAATAATTTTGAAGGTTGAGTATCTATTAGGTTGATAACATGGTATCCTTCAGCTAATAGTTGCTTGTTTTTGACCACAGAACATTTTGCTGTTTTGTTTAATTAAAAAGAGAAAAACAACAAATGGAATAAAAAAATCTAAAGCACTTACTTTAGCCCGCATTGCAACAGCTCTACCCCGTCCAACTCCAATGGATGAGCTCTTACCCTTCAAGAAATAAATGCCATTATAAGTCACAAATCATATACAGGTATGCTAAGTATAATTTACTTAATTAAAAGTAGAAGATACCTTAATTCTAGCATCCAAACGCTTGAACATTGGAGCATTCTTCAACATGTCTGGTATGACCATAAACCTATAGAAATTTGTAAATGTTTTCAAATAAATCACTAAATATTGGTAAAGCTATTTTATTGCATGATTGAGCTTGACTATCATAACAAACTAACATATGTGATAGAGTACCTGACTTTGCTGCCTCTTATGAAAACATGTTCCAGCTGTGAGACCTTTCCATCCTGTTTAGAAAGAAACAGAACTCAATAACAATTAGAAATATAAAACTGAACTAATTATTCAAGTTGAAATAAGAAATATTCAATGGAAGATATTTTCACTCCAAAATTCATAGCCTGCATATCCAGTAGAGCAGAAACATATACAGTCATTAAAGCAACAATAATAATGTTGCGGGCAGAACAAGGAGGGGTGAGGGGGCAAATGAACTAATCAAATTCAAGCCTAAGCAAGAGCCATTAGCCAGCAAATATGAGTAGGCAATACCTAAGAAATTATCTATCCGCTCTCTCTATCTCTCCAATTAAATCCCAGCACCTAAGTCACAGTAAATGCCACCACAATCAAGCTGAAGCCTCACAGTTATCATGGACAAACAGTTAGTCCATTAGATTACTTGAAACCAACTAGAAGATTCATAAACGCCGGAGTGTCAAAAAAACATATATTGAGACAATAAGCAGATTTTTCTTTTCTTTTTTTTTTTTGGGTCATCATCTATATCTTGTAGTTTACATGGATGAATATTCTAGTGATATAAATTAAATTCTAGTACACACTGACCTGTGCAGAGAGGAACAGTGCACGACAGTAGCTCAAAAGCAAAGCCAAATGGGTTTTTGAGGTGCTTAGCGTACACCAAATGACAAATTCAAAATTCATGATTTTCTTAAGAACCCAACTGTTACGGTTTAACAGCCAGTAGACTAAAAACTTCGGAAATCACCTCCATCAAGAGGAAGGGTGCACAGCAGTAGCTCAAATGCAAAGCTAAATCGGTTTTTGGAGTGTCTAGCGTTTACCACATGATAATTTTTCGCATAATTTTCCCTAGAACCCAAGCATTAGGATTACCAGCTCCACCGTACAAAAATTCAAAACACATAGTTCCCCTAAACCCGAAACATTAGTTTTTAATAGTCACGGGTTCAATAAAGGATAATTTATTATAAGGTTCCAGGAGAATTACCAAGCCAAAAATCAAACCCATCGAATCCACATTAAAAACAACGATCGTCCAATCTCTTATAGTTCCTTAATAAATCTCTAAAATCTAGGACTTTTGCAAAAAGCCGCATAATAAATCAAAACAAGACGGAATGTTACTAATTACCTTAGCAGTGTAAGTAATGTTCTCGAGCTGGCAATTCCAGTTATCTTCACACTCCACCATGCTTCCTCTGTAGAGCTCTCCGCTCTTGAGCTCAACTGTCACCACATGGCCTGAGGCCTCGTGCAATAGCTTCACTGGTATTCCCAAGCTCCTGCTCATAGCTTCTTTTATCTCTTTCTCTTCCTCTCAAAGCTCTGTGCAAAACCCTAATTGAAATCCACCCGGCTGTTTTTACACGGACACTCCCATTTAAAGTCGCGTTATACGAAAAAATTGGGAGTAGTTGAGTCATATTGTAACTTGTTGAGGGTATTTTGGTGCTAAGGAGCTTAAAGTAGTGTTGACGTGGCGTGCTTTTAAGCTGCAGCTTAACCGTTTCAGAGGTTATAATACCAAACAAACATAGAAGAACTCTATCACCAGTAGTGGGGCCATACAATCGTGATTGAATCAGTGGCGTCCGATGTCCTGACTTTCCGATGAGTGTAAGCTTGTCATTGTATGGCATACAGAGGTATTTTCGTAGAGGCCTTCAAGAATCTTTGGGGTGGCGAGGTACCCAAGCTGCAGCGTAGCCGTTATAGGGGTTTTAAAGTAAGATAGATGTAGAAGATTTCTCTCCCTACTTGTAGAGATATTCATGATTGCGGCAATTATCAACCGTTCGATCCTCGTAAAAATTTCAATTTTGACGAAACAGTTTGAAGCGGGTTTTATAATACATAACTTTAACGTGAATTTCGACGGCCAGTGAGTAGTCACGTGGTGCATGACCATATGCAAATGCTTTGCTTAGGTTCTTTGTTCGCTTTCAGGGCAATCAAATCATGAACCGATAAAGTTAAAGTGCAATCACAATGATTTGGAATGTGGGTCCAATCCAGAGCTCCTACGGTCAGATTTCACCGATTGAGACTTCCGCCATTATTATGTGTTCTACTCCAATTGCTTTAATTCAGCTTAATAACAAGCTTCCTTTCTCAGATGAACCAGAGAAACTGAACTGTAAAAGATGTTGAATTCTTTGGGCCTTGTCTGCGCGCCTACTGTTGGGCGGTCTTCCTTACTTTCATCAAGCAAAAGCTTCACAAGAGTAAAGTTCAACTTCACTTCCAGTTTTTGAAATTATTGTTCGTAATTATTTTCGTGATTGCCATTGCAAATTAGTATCTTTATGTTTGATACTTGTGTTATCAGTATTTGATGTTAAGCTGAAATGAGTAGTTCAAGACATGAGTGTTTAGGTTTACTAGTTGTAATTTGCAATATGGAGTGCTTCTCATGTGTTTTGCATGTGAATCTTATTCTAATTTTGCAATGAATTCTTTCTAGTTGAAATTTAGATGGTTTGGATATTTAGATAGTTGAGTTTACTTTGATGCGAAACATCAAATTAAGCTGTCGATGAGTTCATATTTCTGAGGATTGATGGTGAGTTTTATTTCTTGGGTGGTATTTGTGAACGGAAATGTATAGAAGTAAAGAAATTGGTCATGTTTTTTGATTGCATATATATTAAGATGCTGTTTAATGAGTTTCTTTTAGCAGGCCATGTCTTCAAAGTCGATTTAGTTTCTGAATAGTTTGATTTGTTTAATCTTTTCAACAGGTTGCAAGAAACAATTGCCTTGCCAGACAATTAACCGTTGAGAGAACATGTGGCTCTGAAAAATTGCTTAGGCATCACATATTCCCTTCAAGATTTTCAGTGTACCAGAGGGTACGTTTTATCATAAATATAATGGAAGGAACTCAAAAGTGGATTGCAGAATTCCTAATTGATTAAAAAATTTCAATCCATTATTGTTAAGGAGTTCTTAACAATAAAAATACAAGTCCTGTGTTCTCAGGGTTACTCTATAATGTGATGGCTGCTAATAATAGACATACAACAATTCTCTCATCCTCCTGTGTCGCCCCACTTAGATATATTCCTGTTAGTTATTATGTGCGAGTATATTTCTCATCAAATAGTGTTCTTTTATGTTGCTAATGTTATTCTATTTCCTCTCCAGGTGAAGCACAATCCCCCAATCTCAGCTGTTTTGACTGATGACAACACAACCATGACAAGCATGGAGGATGACATAGAAAACATTGGTATATTGGGCACTGATCAAGGCCTGGAACCATTTAAAGATCACTTCGGATATAGAATGAGGAGATACCTGGATCAAAAAATGCAGTTTGAAAAGTATGAAGGTGGTCTTGAGGAATTTGCAAAAGGTAATATTTTATATCACCATTTTACTTCTCTCTCTTTTTTTTTTTTTCTTTTTTTTTTTTTCTCTTTTTGACGACTCATTCTTGGAATATAACATAGTAAACACTTGAACAATGATCAAGATGTAAAGGATGTGTTTAACTGATACTTCACATGCAAGAGTATGTATGAGATAAATTCTGCATAAATTGACCGAAATGTTGTTCTCTTATGCAATCAAATTTATCATATGCAATGCTGCTTTTTTAAAAAAACTATTACATTTATATATTGATTTGATCTTGGGTATATCTTACAAGTTTGATGGTTTTTTTTTTTCCTTTTTTCTTCTGACTACTAGTTCAGTGTAAATCCACCCTGCTTCACTTTGTAGGTCATTTGAAATTTGGATTTAACAGAGAAGATGGTGGCATTGTGTATCGTGAGTGGGCCCCTGCAGCTCAGTAAGGCTTTTGTTTCTGTTAAAAGCTTTGGAAATAGAAAATTACTCAAATTTATTGTCATACCTCATGTTATTTGTTTGCTTAGAAGTTATTTGTCATATAACATAGGGAAGCACAACTTATTGGCGACTTCAATGGATGGGATGGATCGAAGCACAAGATGGAAAAGAATCAATTTGGTGTTTGGAGTATTAGTATTCCTGATTCTGGTGGAAAACCAGCCATTCCTCATGGCTCACGTGTCAAATTCCAATTCAAGCATGGTGATGGTGTTTGGGTAGATAGAATCCCAGCATGGATTAAATATGCAACTGTGGACCCTACAAAATTTGCCGCACCATATGACGGTGTGTACTGGGACCCACCACCTTCAGAAAGGTAACAATTATTTGTACTCAACCCATCTTTGTTGAGGATGAATTTCTACAATCAAAATCATGCAAATATTTGAGTGCTATTGTGTGAGAGCAATCTATGGAAAAAATACAGTATGTTACATTCAGCTTCCTTTTGATCACTTCTTTCATTGTTCGTGCAGGTATGAGTTTAAGTACCCTCAACCTCCAAAACCCAAGGCCCCACGGATATATGAGGCTCATGTTGGAATGAGTAGCTCAGAACCCTGTGTGAATTCATATAGAGAATTTGCTGATGATGTTTTGCCTCACATTCAGGCCAATAACTATAACACAGTCCAATTGATGGCCGTGATGGAGCATTCTTATTATGCATCATTTGGGTATCATGTTACTAACTTTTTTGCAGTAAGTAGCAGATCTGGAACTCCTGAGGACCTCAAGTATTTAATTGATAAAGCCCATAGCTTAGGTCTGCGGGTCTTGATGGATGTTGTGCACAGCCATGCAAGTAACAATGTCACTGATGGCCTTAATGGCTTTGATGTTGGCCAAAGCTCACAAGATTCGTATTTCCACACTGGAAATCGAGGTTATCATACGTTGTGGGATAGTAGGCTCTTCAACTATGCTAATTGGGAAGTGCTTCGCTTTCTTCTGTCCAACTTGAGGTGGTGGATTGAGGAGTTCAAATTTGATGGATTTCGATTTGATGGAGTAACTTCAATGTTGTATCATCACCACGGGATCAACGTGGCTTTTACTGGGAATTATAATGAATATTTCAGCGAGGCAACAGATGTTGATGCTGTGGTTTATTTGATGCTGGCAAATTGTCTGGTTCATAATATCTTTCCAGATGCAACTGTAATTGCTGAAGATGTTTCCGGTATGCCTGGAATCGGTTTGCCCGTCTCTATGGGGGGCATTGGTTTTGATTACCGCTTGGCAATGGCCATCCCTGACCGTTGGATTGATTATTTAAAGAACAAGAAAGATGAAGAATGGTTGATGAAGGAAATATCATGGATTTTGACAAATAGGAGATACACTGAGAAGTGTGTAGCATATGCTGAAGGTCATGACCAGGTATGAAGTATTTCTTTTGTTGTTATAACAAGTTTGATTAATCTAATTACTTTTTGGTTGGTTTCCATTCTTGCTCCAATTGGAATTTTACAGTCTTCTTCATAGAATATCTCCTCTGCCAAATCTAACTTAATATCTCTCTCTCTCTCTCTCTCTCTCTCTCTCTCTTTCATATTTCCATTCAGCCCTTTCAATTTTAATGTTGATTTGCTTTATTTATGTAGGCCATTGTAGGTGACAAGACTATTGCATTTCTTTTAATGGATGAAGAGATGTATTCTGGTATGTCTAGTTTAACAAATGCTTCTCCAACTGTTGAACGAGGAATAGCTCTTCATAAGGTATGTTACTTACCAAATCCCAGAGACTCCTTTCCACATCATGATTTCTTTTGTAGCTCAATTCGCTGAGTCTATGCCATTACATCTAATTCTCCTTTCAAAGAATCTTGCATATCCATTAGGTTGGAATTCAAAATCGGCCTCTCTAACCGATGATATTTTAAGATAATTTCTCAACAGATTTATATTTTAGATCCTTAACAAGGTTGGTTGCAGAATTCATATTAATCAGATTATGCTCAAATGATGTCTTTTGTTTATTTTTTTGTCTTTGTATTGTTATCTTATCTTTGGCAGATGATACATTTCATCACAATGGCACTAGGGGGCGAGGGCTACCTTAATTTTATGGGAAATGAGGTAAATGATCTGTCCCAAATCCTACTTGAGAAACTCAGGAGTCAGTGCACAGACCTAGGGATTTTACTTGTATGGTTTATGAGGAGTCTTTCTTTAAGATTTTGATTTGACAGCTTTGTTGAGATTCTGGGTTAAGAAAGCAAGAAAATTCTGCCTCATACCAGGCTTAGTATTACATCTTTTTTCTCAAATATTAATTGAATCATTGTATTAACATATTCTAATGAGACAAATTAGTAAGGGATAGTAACCATTTACTTTTGACCTAGTAATTGCATGAGCAGTTTTTTAAGGGATAGTAACCATTTACTTTTGACCTAGTAATCACATGAGCAGTTTTTCTAGTCTTTTAAATTAAATTAAAGCAAGAGGTAGACTGTTAATTACAGTGGGCTTGTAGTGCAACAATCATGAAACACATTGTTTTCAATGGGCAAATAGTGCAACAAGTTAGTTTCTCGATTTCTGATGGCTATTTGTCATGCGTGATAATTTTAGTTTGGTCATCCTGAGTGGATTGACTTCCCAAGAGAAGGCAATGGCTGGAGTTATGAAAAATGCAGACGCCAATGGAACTTGCTGGATGCTGATCACTTAAGATACAAGGTTTGAGGTCTCATTTTCATTAATTAAGTTTTAGCTCGCTTTCCTTTTTCTATGATTTATTCCTGATTCTCAACTATGTCCTGTTTACAAAATGGAGTACCTGCCAACATACATCCATTTAAAAATCGTGCTTTTGGTATTTGGCCATCAGTTAACTATACCATTTAAGTTTACTAAATGGCCCTGCCATATTCCATTTCATCAGAGCTTAAAATTCTGTTCATGTGAAGAAAAGGCGTACAACATGAATTTGTTTCCCTCATGTTGGTTTATGACATGGGCCTTTTGAGGGACATTTGAATGATAGATGCCGTATGTTTCTTTAATCTATACTGCAATTGACACCTCTTTAATATGATATCTAGGTCTTCATATCTGTATTCTTGTCTGATTTTGCTTTTTTGATATCATTTTTTGTTCTAGTGTCCAAATATTAAAATCATATTTTTCTTGTGCTTGAAAATTGTTGCAGTTCATGAATGCATTTGACAGAGCTATGAACATGCTTGATGATAAGTTTTCATTACTCACATCAACAAAGCAAATTATCAGCAGTACAAATGAAGAAGACAAGGTAAAGATATGCTATTGTGTACTATTGGATTATTTATCCTGTAATCTAATACAAGATGTTCAAATTTTTGGTGCAAGTTATACGATAACACTGATTGTAAAGAATATGCTAATAAGCAATTGACAGTTTTACGAAGACATTAATTAATTGTTTGGCTGTACAGGTTATTGTTTTTGAGCGTGGAGATCTGGTTTTTGTGTTCAATTTTCATCCAGAAAATACATATGAAGGGTATTCATGTTTTAAATGATGCAAGATGACTTTTGTCTGTCTGAATTAATGAGGATAACATCAATTTTGTAGGATCTTCCTTTTCTTTTACAACTCAGTGACCTATAATTTGAAACATACAGGTATAAAGTTGGGTGTGACTTGCCAGGGAAGTATAAAGTTGCTCTGGATAGTGATGCATGGGAATTTGGTGGACATGGAAGGGTAAGGAACCGCTTGTATAACCATATGCATGCCTCCTGTGATTACTAGAGCAGTAGAAACATAAGAAATGCTTTAGGAACGATCAGCATATGAGTTTTGGGTTTGATGTGCATTAACAAAATTTTTCAGTTGTTTTTGTTTAATTTATGACAAATTTGACTATGCATTTGGTAGGTTGCCCATCATGCAGATCATTTCACATCTCCAGAAGGGATACCAGGAGTACCTGAAACAAATTTCAATAATCGTCCCAACTCATTTAAAGTACTCTCGCCACCTCGCACATGCGTGGTATGTTTTCCTTTTGAAATTCTTTCCTTTTTGATAGTGAACCTTCCTCTGTTTCGATTGCTTATGTCAAAATGTTATGAAGTGGAAATGTTATTTCCATGTCTGATGCTAAATAGATATTTGAGCTATAATACTCCTCCATTTTGGCCCTGTGTACGAGGAAATAAATTTCAAGCCTGTTGCCTCCAGCTTGAAACAGTAAATATGAAATGCTTAATTTTGCTGTAAAATCTTTCACAGGTTTACTACAGAGTAGAAGAAAGCCAAGAAACACACAACAAAAGTGAATCTGTCAATGTTCAAGGGACATTAGTATCGGATATTCCAGCTGAGCAGGAAAACCTTGAACAAGCAATTACTATTGTATCAGATGTTTCAGCTAAGCAAGAAAATCTTAAAGAATCAGGTACCACTGAAGATGATGTTAAATGATGTTAGCGGGAAAAAGGTTGGCGATCTAGTGGCAGAAGAGATTGCAGAAAGGGCATTTGACGACTGAATCTTATAATCTGCAGACTCAGCTGCTCATATGCACAGATCTGTGAATAAGAGCTATATCACTACTGTATTATAAATTCTAATATCTGCATTAGAAGAATAATCGCTCTAATGTATATGCAAGTGAGGTAAAACTGTATCTGAGTGTGCTTTGTTTAGGAAACTTATTTGTTACGAAAGGCAATAGATTAATAATAAAATCTATTGTGTGCATTGTTTACGAGTTTTGTCGTTTTGTGTTTTAAATATAAATAGTCATGCGGGAATAAACTTGTATGAAAAATAATGAAAGTGATTATTTTAATGAGATTGAATTGAAGAGGGTTATTGATGTAAATATAATTAAAAATTAGACTAATTTGGAGATAAACTTTTTTTCATTTAATTAAAATCAATAATGTCCTTTTTATTATAAGGGCATTAGAGTAATTAAACGTTTTAGAAATTTATAATGTATACCTTGATAAATTGGGCTATTTATAACTGTAGTGGGGTGTCTTTAGCATCATTCGTTGGAAATCCATCAGCCCAATTAGATTTTCGGGCTAACCCAACTAGCAGAGCTTGACTGTAGCGTATGCTGCAGAAGACGAGCAGTGCAGACAGAAAACCAAGTCAAAAACAGCGAAAACGAAAGGGGGTTCTGACTCGGTTTGATCTCTGCATCGAATTGGAAGAAGCTTTGAAATTTTATGGTTTTGTAAATTCATGGGAGTAATATGGAAGAGAAGAACAAGAACAAGTACAGTATAATCGTACCAACTTACAACGAGCGCTTGAACATTGCTCTCTTGGTTTACCTAATCTTCAAGCATCTACGGTAAACAGATTCACACTTTCTCTCTTTTTTTTCTTTTTGTTTTATGTATGAATCATCGAATTGGGAAATATTTTATCTATTAGAAGAGTTAAGCGGTCATGATAACTGGAGTTGTTTATACAATTGGAAGGAAAATAATGGCGGTTTTTGGATGAATGCTGAGAAGTTAATCGTGTTTAAAATGCTGTGAATTATTAGTAATTATAGAATTCCACTTTAGATGATTGGTGTTTCGGTTTAGCTTCTTGAAATTGGTAACTTTGTTGCTTTTTCATGGCGATTGATACGAAGCTGGCTTGTTCAGGGATGTTGATTTTGAAATAATTGTGGTGGATGATGGGAGTCCTGACGGTACACAAGAAGTTATAAAACAATTGCAGCAATTATATGGAGATGACCGCATCGTAAGTACCATAGCAAACCCAAATCGGATATGGATTTGGCTTTTTTTAATGGTAATTCGATTTTAATGCTTATTTTTTTCCTCTCATCTCTTTGATGGTGTAGCTGTTGAGACCTAGAGCGAAGAAGCTTGGATTAGGTATGTTTTCTGAGATTTTCTGTGTGATGGTTGTGATAAACTGGCTCTGAATGTATGTCTTTATTTTCAGGAACGGCTTACATTCACGGTTTGAAACATGCATCTGGAAACTTTGTTGTAATTATGGATGCTGATTTATCCCACCATGTAAGGGCTTTGCGGATGGTAGTTTTGAACAAGTTTGTTTTATTTAAAGTATAATCCATCTGATATCTTTACATTTTCAGCCGAAGTATTTGTCAAGCTTCATCAAGTAAGAAATTTTTAGTCTACTTTTCATGTATTGTTCCATAATGGATTAGGACTCCTAATTCCTTGGAATCTTTTTGGTGTCTTTCCACAATACGTTTACCAGGAAACAGTTGGAGACAGGTGCAAGTATTGTTACTGGAACTCGGTATGTTAAAGGTGGTGGTGTACATGGGTGGAATCTAATGCGCAAACTGACAAGTAGAGGAGCCAATGTCCTTGCACAAACATTTCTATGGCCCGGTGTATCAGATCTGACTGGATCTTTCCGGTACTTGACTTATTTGAAGTATTCAGCTTTTCAGCATTTCACACTTTCATAGTTTGAGAACTAACACTTATTGGTTCTTAAAGGCTTTATAAGAAATTGGTGCTAGAAGATGTCATTAGTTCCTGTGTAAGTAAGGGATATGTCTTTCAAATGGAGATGATTGTCCGTGCTTCCAGAAAGGGCTACCACATTGAAGAGGTAAAATTATGGTTTCCTCCTATTTTGATGTATAATTGAGATTGACAGGCTTTCTGTCCTTGAACCTTTCAAAAAAATTCCAGGATAAATTGTTACGTTAATCACTTGGATCATTATATGTAAGTTTATAGTTAATCTATAATCCAGACGTGTGGGTATGTGCACATGCTATAGTGTGTTCACTTGCTTTCTAATTTCTCTAACTCACATCAAAATATGCACATTCTTCCTTTGTAGCTATTATTTCTAGCAGCAAACAACTATTCTCTTCATATTGGCATTTCCTTCTGTGGTTAACTATCTAGTTACAATGATTGATATGCCAGAATATATATCTTGAATATCACTTTTGTGTCCAAAAAGAAAAAGGGTATTTTGGTATCTTTTTTGCATTTAACCAGTTATATCCCTTTTGCTGATTATTTTTTGTGATTTCTACTGCTGTGTTGGAAGGAAAGATATTCCCTAAACAACTTACGTATTGTCAGTTTGTTAAAATATTTGAATCATTACAGTTGTGATAATTTGGATAAACTGCTTTGAGTTCTTATGTTTATGTTTTTGTTGTTTCTACATCATTTGGATTGTTACATTTCTTTAAAGAATGCTGTATTTGGACTATTTTCCTCTATGGATGTTCTATAGAATAACCGTTTGGAGTTACCTCCAGTCATAGTTTCTTCTAACCAATCTGTTTATATTCACCTATGTACACTATGCGTGAATTCCCTACACATATTTTGGGAATTGGTTTACTGTTGGGTTTCAATTTTTTAAGTCTCTCAGTTGATTCAGGTTCCGCATATTTCCACAGGTTCCAATTACTTTTGTTGACAGAGTATTCGGAAGTTCAAAGCTTGGAGGATCTGAAATTGTGGAATATCTTAAAGGCCTTGCATATCTTCTCGTCACAACATAAGGTGCAGGTTTGGGCTTCACCTACGATAATTTCTTCCTCCATGTTGAGAATATGGGCAAGAGTTATACGGAAAAAGAAAATAGTCATTCCAAGTCTTGGCAACAACTTTTATCGCATATATCTCAAGTCTGATTTGGTTTTTTTTTTTTGGCTGCTGTGCCTGTCCTTGATTTTGACAAGAAATTTTCTGGTACAGTCCTAGAAATGATGTTGAAATCGTTGACTGGTGACTCAACTTCTTCTGTGAGAACTCTACAGTTTTTCCACATGAGAGATGAAAATTTTCTTACGGGTCCTATTTAAAAGGGGTTTGTATTTGCGTTGTTGGCATGAACAAACATGGGGAGGGAGTATTACTCGGTTTTAACTTGTTGCCAATTTACTCGGTTTTAACTCGTGATTATTGAATAGGTCCTGAAGTGGAGGCAACGTACGTTTACATGCTTGTCTGTGCACTCTTGTGATTGAACACCTAGATATATGATTCAAACAACAGTATCACAAGATGAAATCTCACTGATCATTCAACCCAAATTCTGTTCAAAACCATGATAGAAAAATGGTGCTTTTCACTTACCAGACACAACCGCGCAGAACCCAACTGAAGGTCACTTGATTGTGAGATCGTAGAAATATTGCAGTACACCAGAAGTATATAACATATTCAATCCACGAACGAAATAAAATTCAGTCTTCCTAAAAGCAGATTACTGAGAAGCACCAGAAAACATTCTTAAGTTCTTAGTTGTAGTGCCAGCCAATTCATTCATATCTTCTTCGTCCTACGAGCCCCGGTCTTCCGTTGAGCAGTGCCAGTCACAGGTCTCTCTGAGTTTAGAGGCAAAGGAGGTTTCTTGTTCTCCTTTCTCATGCTTCTCAGCATATATCTTGGCTCACTTCTTTCGACCAATTATGCAGCAGAAACTGCTTTCCTCAAGCTCTGGAGCTTCCTCGAATCCCTTCTCTTTGCAGATTCAACTGTAACTCCGAGATCGTACGGAGTCTTTTCCCCTTTTCCCGTTTCAGTTTTCTTCCTTTTCAGCCTCTCATTTCTTCTCGCCGTGTACTCTTCGTAAAACCTTCCCCTTTCAAACAGAGGACTCGAATTAGCACTCTTACTAGTACCAAACCCAGGTTTATCAGCACTAGTCTCCCCGGATTCATCTTGAACTAACTTCGCCAAAACCCGCAACTCGCACGAAATCGAATGATATTCGGGTGGAAGATCCGATTCCTCCGTGTCCCAAGAACGGATTGGCTTCTGGGATTTCGTCAAAGAACCTGTTTTACATTTATAAAGAATCAAGCATGAATAAAATGAAGAGACTTTATCCTATACATTAAATTATTTATGTAGAGGATATACCCGGTGGGGTTTGAAGAGCATTTGAGTTTGATCGGAGGACTCGACGTGGCCGGGCTCGAATCGGTGATTTAACTAGCGGAGGTTTACAGTGAGTTCTCATCTTAGACATAGCCAATTTTCTTCAGAAAACTGTATAGAAAGAGAATCAGTAAGCGAATTTGTTGCAAATGGAGACTAAAAAGGAAACATTTGATGAGAAGTACTCGCCTTTTTCGTTTGAATTAAGGATGGCTTGAAATACTCTGCTTCATTTTTCGTATAATATTTGCAGTCCTCTGCCTTTTGTCTCTGTAGATGATTCGGTTTTATTGGAAGACAGAGATATCTGTCTGAATTTTCACACGTCAGATGTAGAGCGCCTCCGACGGTCATATTGTTGATCGGACGGACTAAATTGTTCGAAATTTAAAAGGCAGGTTAGTTGTCACCATCCGCAGATTTCTTTCCATTGTGAGTCCATATATCAAAACCCTTTTCTTTCTATTTATTGATAGCTCGAATTATTTAAAATCTTTCCAAAACATTAAAAAAAAAAAAAAACAAAGAATTTGCACTGTTATCTGCTGCACGAAATCTACACTAGGTTTTGTTATTTGCCTGTGTTAGTGGGTTTTAGAACCTTGTAACTCTGCTTCCTCCTCTTTGCATATGGCGGATACCATCCAAATAATATTACTCGTATCATTCTCCGAGAATGGTGGCGCGAGTTTTCGACGGAATTTTGGCTAGTTAAGGATGGTTTGTCAGAATCATGTCTTACTTTCGGGGCAGCCATCATGTTACATCCTGAACGTGAGTTGGATTTTGCACGCTGGAGCATGTTGTCTTTAGCCTTGAGGTTGGCTGTTGCTGAGGCATTAATTTGTTCCATTTGGCATGAGCATATTTCTCTCGTGTATGCATCATTTCGAAGAAAATAGATGGAAGTATCATCGTTGGGACGTAATCGTATTGATTCGTCGGTATTATTCTTATAAGCCTAGGCAGCCCAACTCTTGATAAAGATGCCATGTGCTGCTCCATCAGCTCTCATATGTGAAACATATACGCCATTGCCAATAACACCACAAGCAAACGTTGTTACCTGTACACCAGCTACATGCTAGCCTACTTGCCGTCGTCAGGAAGAAATTTAGAGGTCAAAACGTTAACAGGACGATTGAGAAATTCATTCAGAGATCTTTGAACTCAGGCTCTTACAAAATAAATGCCCTTGGCATTGCAGTCAATGGGAACGAAGTCTAGTATTGTCTTTCCTGCAAATGAATAAAAACGAGATAAGGTTTCTTATAGAGATTGCATTAGGACTCGAGATCAACTGAAAAAAATATGTTCACTATCGTCTGTTCAGGAAGGGGAATTGGAAGGGGAAAGTATGTTCAGAGAATCATATGAATATATATATATATATATATATATTTAGAGAGAGAGAGCTTGTGGTTTTTGAGGTGGTGGGGTGTTGGGGGAGAGCGTTTTGTGCACTCTTTCGAAATTATATTAACCCCCAGAGTGCGATGAAGCAGTTCACGCAGTTGGTAAATCTCTTCTCCGTTCTGGAACTTCCAGCAATGGGAAAATTGGATTTTGAACTAAGAAAACCGAACGATGAATGTGATACTATCTCACTTAATTATACTTCTGGCACCACTTCCAGTCCGAAAGATGTCATTTTTGGTCATAGAGGTGAATATCTGAATTCTCTGTCTATCGTTCTTCTCAACGAGATGAGCTCAATGCCTACTTATCTATGGTCTGTTCCCATGTTTCACTGTAACGGATGGTGCCTCGCATGGAGTGTGGCTGCTCAGGGTGGTACAAATATCAGCTTGAGGGCTGTCACAGCAAAGGAAATATTTGACGATATTGCTCGATACTATGTGACTCACTTGGGCGGTGCCCCACAGTTATGAACATGATCGTCAATTCTCCTGCCAGTGATCAAAGGCTTCTTCCTGGGAAGGTGGGAGTTATGACAGGAGCTGCCCCGCCTCCCCCACAAGTTCTTTACAAAGATGGAAGAACTTGGTTTTACCCTGTTTCATTGTTGTGGTTTGACAGAAACCTATGGGCCTGGGGCAGTTTGTGCTTTGGAAGCCTGAATGAGATTCGCTGCCTTGAGATGCACGGGCAAAGACCATGGCCCGTCAAGGTGTGCCATCTCGGCATGGAGGAGGTTGATATTAAGGTCCTGTAACCATGAAGAGTGAGAAGTGGGATGGAAAAACCACTGGTGAGGGCATGTTCAGAGGCAACACAGTCGTGAATTGATATTTGAAAAATTTTAAAGCGACAAAGGAATCATTTGATGGTGGATGGTTTCGCGGTGGAGACTTGGGGGTGAGAAACCCCGATGGTTACATAGAACTGAAAGACTGATCAAAGGACATCATTATTTCCGGAAGATAAAATATTAGCACAATTGAGGTAGAATCTATACTTTTTAGTCATCCATCCGTGCTGGAAGCAGCGGTTGTGGCAAGACCTGATGAACACTGTCTGGGGGGAAACACCTTGTGCATTTGTGAAGTTGAAGGATGGGTGAAGTGTTAGTGCCTCAAGTACTACTGGGATCGCTTGCCTCGTTATATGGCTCCTCGCACTGTTGTTTTTAAAGATCTACCAAAGAAATCAACCCAAAAAAACACAAAAATATGTTCTGAAGGGGAAAGGCTAAGGCCATGGGAAGGCATTTCAAAGAAGACAACCAGCAAATTGTCAATCAAACCTTCTTTGAATGGTAAGGTTCGGTGTTTCATTGAAATCATATGGATATTTAAACTACAAAGAAACGTTGTGGTTTGGTTTTATGTATTAAACCCTTTAATATAAATATGGTTATTATATTATTTATCAATCAAATTGATATTAAATATTGTTGGTTGCACAATCTTATCCCATAGTCTAGTCAACTCCCTTGTCTGCCAACGCCTAAATTATTCAATTAAAAAAAAAAAGATATAGATAGAAGAATCATTCAACTGTCTAACAAAATAAAATACAAGATTATATTTTAAAAATTAAATTTTGTTGGATAAGTACATGGATGAATGGCGTGTACGGCTGCTCAGCGAGCATAGCTGGAAAGTCGGAGAGCAGCCAATCTATTTGTCATCTTTCCTGCATCCATTTCTACAAAAAACGGATGGAGGGTCTGATCCGGTGCTCTGCGAACTACGTTCCTTTGACTCCAATAAGTTTTTTGGAGCGGTCGGCGATTCTTTACAGGGATAGACCGTCGGTCGTCTATGGGGATGTCGAGTACACGTGGAAAAAGACGCATCAAAGGTGTGTCAAACTTGCTTCTGCGCTCGCGCACTTGGGAATTTCTCGCGGAGATGTTGTAAGTCTTGAGTTTTCTTAGCTAACCATATTTGATATTTTCGTTGCTGCATTCGGGTTACCAATGCATTAAACAAGGTTGAATTGAAAACCAGATCCATTTATATGTTAAGTAAATAAATCTCTTAACAGCAATTGGAAATTCATCGAGACAAGGTCTGATTCTATGTTTTATTCCTATCTGCAACAATTCTTGCATTCTATTACTTGTTACTTATGTGGGCAGAATAAAAAATTTATATTTTTCTGTGAAGTTAATCTACTATATCTGTGCGGAATATCTTGTCGAATCCTGTTCGAATGAAATTGAAATCGAAATACTGGAACTTTGTGGAAAAGTTTTATGTTCTTTTTAGGGAGAATCCTCTTTGAAGTATGTTTTTGATGGACATTTAAACATTTACTGAAATGGGTTTTTCTCATTGTCACCGAAAGATTTTTAGTCTCTGGCCAGACTGTTGATGTTTGATAAATTACAGGACACAGTAAATTAAGCTGCATTCTGATTAGCATGTGAAGTGTTTGCAGCCATTTTAGCTTATATTTGTTTCTTGTATTTAGTTTAATGGAAATAAATCTCTTAACAGTAAGTGGATTATCTGCTTCTTTAAGTTTTCCTCTGAGAGTTTTCTTCTTCTGGTGCACTAAAGGCATTGTTCCTGAACTTCAGTTCATTATACAATTAATATTTGCTCATTTGAGTAGGTTGCTGCATTGGCCCCAAATATTCCTGCAATGTATGAGTTACATTTTGGTGTTCCAATGGCTGGAGCAGTTCTCTGTACACTTAATGCACGTCACGATTCAGCTATGGTGGCAGTGTTACTGAGACATTCAGAAGCCAAAATGATTTTTGTAGATTACCAGTTGCTCCATGTTGCTCAGGGAGCATTGGACATTCTATCAAAGACTATAGCCAGGTTGCCTCGTCTAGTCCTGATTCCAGAGTGCGGCGAATCAGTTCCCACAGTTGGAAAGGCCCTTTCCGCTTCTGAAAACTTTGAGTATGAGAGTCTTTTAGCAACGGGAAAACTGGATTTTGTAGTTAGACGACCAAAAGATGAATGGGATCCTATCTCGCTTAATTATACTTCTGGCACCACTTCAAGCCCAAAAGGTGTCATTTATAGTCATAGAGGTGCCTATTTGAATTCTCTGGCTGCAGTTCTTCTTAATGAGATGCACTCAATGCCTACTTATCTATGGTGTGTCCCCATGTTTCACTGTAATGGATGGTGCCTCCCATGGGCTCTGGCTGCTCAGGGTGGCACAAATATCTGCCAAAGGACTGTCACTGCAAAAGGAATATTTGATAATATTGCTCGACACAAGGTGACCCACACGGCTGGTGCACCCACAGTGCTGAACATGATAATCAATGCATCACCAAGCGATCGAAGGCCTCTTCCAGGGAAGGTGTCGGTGATGACTGGAGGTGCCCCGCCGCCACCACAAGTGCTTTTCAAGATGGAAGAAATAGGATTTACAGTGATTCACTCGTATGGTTTGACAGAAACTTATGGGCCTGGAACAGTTTGTGCTTGGAAGCCGGAATGGGATTCATTGCCTCGAGATGCACAGGCAAAGATCAAGGCCCGTCAAGGTCTGCACCATCTTGGCCTGCAGGAAGTCGATATTAAAGATCCTGTAACCATGAAGAGCGTGCCATCTGATGCAAAAACCATGGGTGAGGTCATGTTCAGAGGCAACACAGTGATGAATGGATACTTAAAAAATTTAGAAGCAACACAGGAAGCATTTAATGGTGGATGGTTTTGCAGTGGAGACTTGGGGGTGAAGCACCCTGATGGTTACATAGAACTAAAGGACCGATCAAAGGACATCATTATTTCTGGGGGAGAAAATATTAGTTCAATTGAGGTGGAATCTGTGCTTTTTAGTCATCCATCCGTGCTCGAAGCAGCTGTTGTGGGAAGACCTGATGACCACTGGGGCGAGTCACCTTGTGCATTTGTGAAGTTGAAGGATGGGTGTAATGCTAGTGCCGAGGAACTTATTAAGTATTGCAGGGCTCACTTGCCTCACTATATGGCTCCTCGCACTGTTGTTTTTGAAGATCTGCCAAAGACTTCAACTGGAAAGACACAAAAATATGTTCTGAGGGAGAAGGCTAAGGCCATGGGGAGCATTTCAAAGCAGAGAACCAGTAAATTGTAAATCTTTTAACATGATTAAATGGTAAGACTAGTTATATTCTGGCCTTACCATGTAATTACATAGCTAGTTTAAAGCTATGAATGTTATATCACTCTGTCAATGGCAAGAATATAAGTTTGTACGCTTGCAGTAAACTGACGTATAAATTGTTTTCTTTCAGTAAACAGATGGTTCAAATTTATGGATATATTATTGTATCATTTCTTGACATTCTGTGAAACGCCGTGATCTTCTTGATTTGGGCTTGGTGGGTTCACTTCCTGGTTCAAGATAAAAGATTTTTACATCATTTCTTTTTTCTTCTCTGGAAATGCACGCCTTTCTACTCTATTGCATTAGCCAAGTAATGCATGGCGCAAACGTGGAGGAAAGCGAGAACTTTTGAATCTTTTGCAATCTAATACTGTGAAGGCTAACTCTCTAGTCTTGATCTCAGTCTTCGATGTCGGTTGAATTTCGTCATCGGTAACCTAAAACAGGGAGATTCATAACACGTAATTGGATATTTCTCTTTCAATCTATTTCTTTGACAGCAAAATCTTATGCGGCAGATATTATTTAAAAGGCAAAACAAACCTGTGTGTTAAATTTTTTCTCTTTGATGCCATAACTCTTTACTACCAACTACTGCATGCTGACAAAGAATTCCAGTGAATCCTCTTCCCAACTTGATTATCAGCCTGCTCCAAGACGAACCAAGTTGGTTTCAAATGGAGAAGAAGGTTGCAATCATCGGCGCCGGAATCAGTGGCTTACTTGCCTGCAAACACACAATAGAGAAAGGTTTTAAGCCCATGGTATTTGAGGCCAGGAACGGCATAGGAGGAGTTTGGTGTCAAACCATAAAGTCTACCAAGCTCCAAACACCCAAGAGTTTTTACCAGTTCTCGGATTTTACATGGCCAAATTCACTAACAGAAACTTTCCCAGATCACAATGAAGTCATGGAATATCTGCAAGCTTATGCTACTCGCTTCAATCTCTTTCCCCGGATCAAATTTAACACTAAAGTTGTCTGTATCGACCACCTTGAACCATCTGACGGAAATGGGCTTTCTTGCGACTTGTGGGGTGGCACCGGTGAGCCTTTCTCGCCGACTGGGAAATGGAATTTGACTGTCCAGGACGCCCGAGGTTTATCACGTACAACTGAAGTAAGTACAACAGTACTAAATTTTTGTGTATAAATTTATGTCATAATCAGGTAAAACATTCACTTGATGAAGTTCTATTGTAGATTTTGTTGGTATTAGAGCAGTTAAAACTTTCAAAATATTAAACTTCCAAAGTGTCTATGATACCAGATTTACCAAGTGGATTTTGTGATACTCTGCATTGGAAAGTACAGTAATTTGCCAAACATACCAGATTTTCCATTAAACGAAGGCCCTGAAGTTTTTGAAGGGAAAGTCTTACATTCTATGGATTATGCTTCCATGGACGATGATCTCGCAGCTGAATTCATCAAAGAAAAGCGGGTTACGGTCATCGGATTCCAGAAATCAGCGGTGGATGTGGCCGCAGAAGTTGCTAATGGAAATGGTAAAAGCCTTTACTTTTTGTCGAGGTCGAGTACTGCAAATGGATCATATTCTATAAGAACTGAAATGAGTTTTATATTAAGTTCATTACACGTATCTTCCAAGCAACACTACTTTGATTAGTTTGTTTTAATATCATATCAGGCACAAGACATCCATGTATGCTGTTATTCAAGACAGTGCATTGGACAGTTCCCGAATACTTGGTTTTATTAACCTTTCGAAGTTTTAATCGCTGCACTGAATTTATAATTCACAAACCCGGTGAAGGATTCTTTCTCTGGCTTTTAGCTTTTTTGCTTTCACCCATGGTAACATTCTTCCACTTTACCTCTACTCCTTTTATTATACTAGGATCTAATTTTCAACTAGTTTTTGTAGTAAATAATACATCAGTTGATCTCTCTGTTGCTGATTTCAGCTTTGGATCTGTTCAAAAGTGGTGGAGTTCTATCTCAAATGGACTTATCCATTGAAGAAATACAACATGATTCCGGGCCATAACTTCCTTAACCAGATTTCTTCATGCATGTTCACAGTTTTGCCATCTAACTTCTATGATAGAGTCAAAGATGGAAGCCTCACTTTGAAGAAATTTAAGAGCCTTAGTTTTTGCAGAAATGGACTGCTTATAGATGGCGGGACAATTCCTCTGGCAACAGATATTGTTATTTTTGCAACTGGATATAAAAGTGATGAAAAGCTCAAGAACATTTTCAAATCAAGTTACTTCCAGAAACAGATAATTGGTACATCAGCTCCACTCTTCAGGTATTGGGCCTCATCAGGATGTTCTTGAAATCTTCCAAACTTCATTTCTAATCAAGCCTAAACCACCATAAACTGAGAAAATATTTTGTTGTTCTGTCAGGGAGTGCATTCATCCACGAATTCCCCAGCTAGCAATACTTGGATATGCAGACAGTCCTTCAATTTTATACACCACGGAAATGAGGAGCAAGTGGCTGTCACATTTTCTTGCTGGGAAATTTAAGTTACCAACGGTAAGTCAGATGGAAAATAATATGATGAATTGGGAAAAATGCACACGGCTTTACGCCGGTGAGAGCTTCAAAAGATCTTGTGTGGGTGCGCTGCTGCAAATATTCTCCAATGACCAGTTGTGCAAGGACATGGGACACAATCCAAGAAGGAAAAGCTGGTTGTTATCTGAGCTCTTTGCTGCTTATGGTCCTATAGATTACAAAAACCTGTCTTGAAGAATAAATCAGTAGTCATAAACCAATTATCGGACAAATTTTCAACTGCCTTGTTTCCCTCCTGCACATTATAGTTGTTTTGTTTGTTTGAGGATTGTCGTGTTCTTACTCTGTCTTTAAAACACAGCAGTTAAAATGTTTAAATGTTTGATAAACATCAATTTTTTACTTTTATTATTAGATGGTGATTTTAACAACTGTGACTTTAAAATTACATCACCTCAATTTCAAACATAGTCATAGAATGCAAAAATATTGTTATATAATTTAATCAAATCATAGCAATTTTTAAAGATAATCCAAAATACTTCCCTCATTTTCTCAGTTTCTTGACAAAAGAAAAAACAAATTACTGCACAAGAATCAGATCCTTTGATGATCTAGGAGACTACCGTTTCTTGGTTTGGACGAGGAAGACGGCACCATTTGTCATAAAACAAGCAATAAGTGCTTGAAGCAAGAGCTTCGTATTCTTACTGACAAGTCTGTGAAATTACAAAAGTCTCCGTCAACGCTTGAAAACACCAAGCTGTGTGCGCCATATTTCAGCGGTGATAATGCCACGACGGCAAACGGTTATGCCATTTCCATCATTATCAAACTACTCCAGGTCAAAAAATGATCGTCAAACCTATCTAACTGCCCAATAAACTAACCTGAAATTGATCCTTTAACGTCCAACTTTATCAAGGGTGTCACTTTTAATGTGCTTCCGTTGAGCTTCATGATTTTGACTTATCCTAATGCACCAATTCAAGTGGGAACTGAACTTGCCTTCTCGGTGAAAAGGGCATCTTGTTGGCATCAAACTTTGGCACTTGATGGACATACTTTATTTGTATCAATCTTTACATCTTCACCGATAAATGAAGCTGAACCCATTTGCACTTCCATCAACTCCAAAGCCAAGAAGAAGAAGAAGAAGAAGAAATGGAAGTGCAATTCATTTCCAAAGAAGACATAAAACCATCTTCCCCAACTCCCCAACATCTGAAAACCTTCAAGCTTTCCCTTCTGGACCAGCTCATTCCCAGTCCATATGCTCCTGTCATCCTCTTCTATCCGGCAAATGATTTCTCTTCCAACATTGACATTCCGAAAAAATTAGCTCTGCTGAAGAAATCTTTATCAGAGACTCTCACTCGCTTTTATCCTCTTGCTGGAAAGATTAACGATGATCTTTCTATCGATTGCAACGATGAAGGAGTTTATTTTGTGGAGACCAGAGTCAATTCTTGTCTTGGTGAATTCCTTCGTCAACCTAATTTGCTGTCACTGCATCGATTCCTTCCTCGCGAATTTATTCTGGAGGAATCAACAGCAGTTGCTTACGTGAGTAATATTCAAGTGAATGTTTTTGAATGTGGTGGCTTTGCCATAGGCATATGCATTTCGCACAAGATTCTTGATGGCGCCGGACTGTGCACTTTCCTCAAGTCGTGGTCTGCTACAGCTCGAGACGGCCGCGAAGATAAGATATATCCCAACTTCGATGCTAGTTCGCTCTTTCCTGCTAATGATCTATGGCTTAGAGATTCGTCAATGGTGATGTGGGATTCCTTGTTCAAGAAAGGCAAGTATATTACTAAAAGATTTGTGTTTGATGCTTCAGCAATAACCGAAATCAAGGCGCAGGCAATCAGCTCAAGAGTAAACTCTCCAACACGCGTCGAAGTAGTTTCGGCTTTTATATGGAAATGCTTCATGGCTGTCTCAAAAGAAAAACATGGTTATCAAAGGCCGTCTTTACTGACTCACGTAGTTAATCTGCGTAGAAGAATGTCGCCGCCGTTGTCAGAAAACTCTATAGGAAATCTTCTCTGGATAGCCGCTGCAAAATCCATGACTACAGAAAAAGTAGAACTGCATGAGCTGGTATGCGAGTTGAGAGATGTACTATCAAAATTTGACGGTGATTTTGTTAAGAAATTAAGAAGTGAAGTTGGCAATTCTGTGATGTACGAATCTCTGAAAGAGATAACCGAAATATGCTCAAAAGATGAAGTAGATTGCATAGGATTTACCAGTTGGTGCAAATTTGCCTTCTATGAAACTGATTTCGGCTGGGGCAAGCCTACATGGGTTAGCAGTTTTGGTCTAAGTGGTTCCCCGGTTATGAACCTTATCCTTTTGGTTGAAACAAGGTCTGGTGATGGTATAGAAGCTTGGGTGAACTTGGATGAGCAACACATGGCGATGCTGGAATGCAACTCAGAGTTCGTCAACTTTGCTTCCATGGATCCAAGTCCTTTATTGTAATCATATTTTTCTCAAATGCAATTTAAAGAAGACTGTGTATTACTGAACGAAAAGATCTCACTTTTTACGTTTAATTAAGATCAGACCGTCAATTTTTTTTTGCACACATGGCAATTCGCGTATCTATAATTAAGCATAAAGGGTTGAGAACATTATGTGTAAATGAGCTGGGGCCTTTCAAACAGCCCACTGAGCTGCATTTGGACTGGACCGCTGGTCTTCTGGCGGTCCATGAAGTAAAGCCATTTACTGTCATTGAACAGGTTAATATTACTGAATTACCCCTCCACTCTGCAAATATCAGGAAGAAGACAAAGTGACTAACGGAGAAAAGAAGAACAATTCCGTTAGTTAAATATAACTATAATTGATCTTTCGTGGAGGGCCCCACTTGTGTGCGCGTCTGGATCTGATTGGTGAAAACTTCACCATTTTTTTGTTCCATCTATCGTCTGATGCAATGGCGGAAAACAAAAAACAAAAAACTGAAAAATGGCCGTTGAAACATGAACGTGGGATTTCATAAACCAACAAGCACACGTATTCTCTCTTTTCTCTCTGCGTCCGTCATCGTCATCAGAGAAAGAGAAGTCATTTGTGCCGATAGCGTTATCTGTGTTTTTTTGTGTTTTTTTTGTTTTTATTTTCCTGGAAATTGATATGATAAGAAAAGAAAGACCGCGAAAAGACATTCTTTCTACTACCAGCTCTCCTTGGGATGGCAATACGACATCGCAACTTTTCTCTCTACTGTTTTTCCCTTTCTGTCTGTGCTTGTTTTGCAAATTTTCGTTAATTCCAATGGTAATCTCAACAATTTGCCTTCTACGCCAATCAATCTCGATCTATACCATTTCAGGTAGTTCCTTGGAAGCTATGCTGTTTTGTATATAATTACACGCGATGGTTTTTTTTCAAAAAAAATTAACGAAGGATTAATTCAAGTAAGATGATTTTGTGATTTTATCTGACTCTTAGTGATCGATTTCAGCTGGAATTTTAAGTTGGATTCGAACTCGATCATTGTTTAAGCTTCGTTTGGCCTCGCCTCCGAAAAAATTGAAGGACGTGTGAGCATAAATCTAGTTAGCTGAGTCTAATGACAATTATTTGTGCTATGTATTTAGCTAACCTTGCATTCAAGATAGTAATGAATTTAGAAACATATCGTATAGACTATATGTACAAACTTTAGCAATGATTTTAATTGTTTTGGTTGGATTTCTTCTATGTGATTTTGCAGTGGAGATTTGATGGAAATGTTAAAGAATTTGGTACATCGACAGCTCAATGTAGGTTTTCCCCCTTTTTATTTTTCTGTGCTGTGTGGTACTTTTTGGCATTGTTATTGTGTTAACTTATGAATATTCATCATTGATTCGTACTTGAAACAGATGGAGACAATTGAAACAGGGAACAAGGGCTATAATGCAGAGATCACAGCCGTTACTTATTGCAGGGGAAGGAAAGATAGTGATGACTGGTCAAAGATTCGGGTCCTTCTTGTAAGTTTTCCACACGTTTGTGTGTTTATTAGATCAAATATGAATATAATTAATTAGATTATAACACCGCTAAAGGGTAAACCCGTTTTCAGTTTGATATGTAGTGGATAGATTATCTCAAATTGTAATTGCTGGTGTTTTTTGACAGATGATTCCTTGTCTTCCAGAGTTTTGGGCAGCATGGGAGGGAGCTAATTACATCTGAACTTGCCTTCAGAATCTTGTCAATCTTAAGCGAAGAGCAGTTTCTACCCAACATGAATTCATCTTCTCTAAACAATACCCTCGATGAGCTTGTTATTAAGGTAATTTTCAAGTAACTGCTATAATAGTTTTACCCCTAAAATGCATTGTGCAGCTGCAATCTGTTTCTACCAGGCAAAGTTATTTGTTTATACAAAATATGTGCATTTTGATATGCTTATATGCAGCTTAGTAACAGAGGAACCAAGGATAATATGTACAGAAAAATCTGGCTAGGAACTAAAACTTCAAATTTCAAACTTCCGTTGCTTCTTTTGGGGAAAGTAGTTTTTTTGAAATTACGTCCTTTTTTTTTTCTGAAGATTCTTATTTCTAATGATTTGTCAGATGGTGCCAATGGAAAACTTGAATGGTCGCAAGCTTGTTGAAGCGGGATATCTTTGTGAACGAAGAAATGGTCAGTTGATCTTGGTGACTTGAAATTATGTGACAACTTGGAATTTAGATAAGGAAGTGCGTAAGCTTGTGAAATTTTGGCAGGCAGAGGAGTTGATCTGAACCGCAACTGAGTGTAGATTGGGGCAAAAAAGAGAAGGTATGTTCTGTGTATTCAATATATGCGCCCAAGTTCAATTTGTAGTTCATTCTGCGTCGCCCATAAATACTCGAGTAGCATTTCGTAACATTCAAGTGCATCATATAAAAAAAAAATTTTAAAAATGGAAGATGAAAGATACTGTGTACCGTTGTTTGGGCTTTGGGCCTTGACCTCAATCTTTGAATTTTCGTGTCCGTACTCTGTTGCTTGACTTTTCAAAGGTCACAAATATAATTTCTGTGGTATGCTATTCTGCAGCGATGACTCTCTTTCTAATTATTGCTGTTCCTTCAACTACAGGATTATGATCCATATGAGGAGAATCCTGGAACGGCTCCTGTTAGTGAGCCTGAAACTCAAATAATGCGGAAACTTGCCTTATCGTTTGATCCCCATGTATGGGTTAATGTACACTCTGGAATGGAGGTAAGCTGTCCTGAGCGCACTTTTATTTTTCTGCTGAAGAGATTTCGACCTTTTAACTCCCAAGTAATAGCATCACATGTTTCCTTATTTTCTAGCTTTCATTAGTATTTACTTTTACGGATAGTGATTTGAATTGTCAAATCGAATAATTTATTTGACCATTGTCATAAAATTATTTTGTAACATTATCCCCACACCATAGAGACAAGATACTATAATTTTTGCATTTGTTTATACTTTTGGCCGAGAGAATACTTGTGTTGTGCGCGCGCGCATATAAAGTTTTGCCAAGTCCTTTTATTTTCCTTTTATATTTGTTTCATTAAAGCTTTAGGTTCTTCTTTACTATGTGTTGCTTTGTTTACTTTGTGTTGCTTTGTTATCCATTAGGGGTATTAGTTATGTACTCTGCATGATGAAATAGTTCTTGATGTTGATTTCAATTTTCAGGCACTCTTTATGCCATATGACTACAAAAACACTACCCCCGGCCGATTGCCTTACTACCGGATGAGGAGATTGCTTGAAGAACTCAATGAACGTCACTGCCAGAAGCATTGCATGATTGGATCCGGTGGAGGTTCTGTTGGGTTTGTTTTACCTCAACTAAGAACATTTATTATTTTGTGAATTCCCTCTACTTCAACCTTTATAATGTGGCGGTGATCCTGTGGGTTTGTAGGTTTAGTGTATGACAGGCCGGCTGGCCTGATGGAACCACACGTAGTTTATTCCCTGAATGCTCTCAGAAACTTTTGCATGTTTTAATGTTTCGCATATTTTACATGTTTAGTACCAATTTTCTTCCATGGATTCCTAATTGAGCTTAATTTTAGGTATCTGGCACATAGGACAGCAACAGATTACATGTTTGACGTTATAACGGTGCCCATGTCTTTTTCCTTTGAGGTTTGTGAAATGCAACCTCTTTTGACAAAATTTATGACAGCAAGTTTATCTTATCTATGTGCTTAAGATCTTGCATTGCTTGACAGATATATGGAGACAATGAGGCCTCATCAAAGGACTGCTTTAAAATGTTCAATCCTATTGATCACCCTACCTTCAAAAATTGATTACTCACTCTCCTCTCTTTCATTTCTATATATCTAATTTCTTCTCACTTTTTATTATTTTTTGATTTAGCTAATAATACCGACTCTTTCGAGGAGACAGACGGCAATTGATTAATGTTGAATAGTACTGTGCTCTCTTTGGTTCAGAGAGTTCTTAACGATTGGTCTGCTGCATTTTTGACGATTTTCAAAGTGGTACCGCATTACTCAGACGAATTCCAGGGAAAGGCGTCTGCATCCAATGTGGACAAGTGGGTATCCATTGATGAATATCTCGACGGATACGAGATGGAAAGGACACAGAGGTACGGGAAGAAAACAGAGGTGTTTGATCTTGGCATGCAAGAGACAAGAACATATTTCAGGCTGTTCTTGTTATCATCACTGCTATTACTGTTCATGTTTTGTTCTAGAATTTCAAGGAACAAACATAATAGATCAACCTCTCCGGTCTGAAATTACATTGAGAGAGAGAGAGAGAGAGAGAGAGAGAGAGAGAGAGAGAATATCTATCAAATTCTTTAGAAAAAAATGTATGATTTTGATTTGTACAGGCAGATGCCATATTGATATTTGTCCTGACAATGCAATGTTGAATTCTTTTCAATGAAGTTCGGGTAAAATCAAAGGTTACTTCATGCTACTAAAGTCAAAAGGGCCAGGATTGAAGGTACTATATAAACGAGACATTTATATGTGAAAACTGAACTTGAAATCTCACAGCCATGCACTCAAACTGTAGGATATCACATTCACGTATCAGCCAAGGTATGAATTTCTAACCTTAAATTGATGACTGCGTAATCGAAACATGATAGTTGGTTATCCCATTGTTTGCTATGGCTGGATGACTCAAGCTAGTCAACTATGATCTGATGGTCCGTTTCATGTATCTCAGAGCAGACCGTAACATAGCTCTTGATTTCCTATCTGGAATGCACCCGACTTTATCATTTCTTCATACACAGCCGGAACCTGAAGACCATACACCATTTGATCACACAAGAAAGAAATATTAAGCGAGCTGTCTGTAGTGCTATCACAAATGCAAACTTAGTCATGGCAAAGAGAGCGAAAATTTGCAGTGTCCTTAGAAAGATTAGATCTAAACTCTGGTACGATAGGCGACGCACCATTTATCAATGAACATATTCATGGTGCTTATGCCTTGTGAAACTTACCGACACGAATCAGAGCTTTCATAGGTGCAGTATATGCAACCACATCTGGCTTCACGCCCTGAAATTACAATGAACCAATTAGACAAGTAAAACGGTGAGATGAATTTACATTCAACATAGAAAGGAAGAAACATAAGGGAAATAATATCAAGATTGCAACTTAACGTTTTCCTTCATATACTGCAACACGGCAAAGGCTTCAGCATCTCTTTGATCCTCGCCAAATGCATTAATTAATGAATTGAGAGCTAAAAGACTGGGCTTTAGGCCATCCGTTCTCATGACCCTAAATGCATTTACTGCTTCATCTGATAAACCCTGTCAAATTGAAATGGAAGGAGTCAAACGCATGCTCAACATAAACATTGTAGATGAGAAAATGTCATCAAACCTCAAACGCTCAATTGTTAGATGTGTATAGCTTCTGTGCCTCTCACATCCGTAACTTACAAGGATTTTAAGATGTCAGTTGGCCAAATATAAATCTAAAGTCTAGACCACCTTGATCCAACAATTTTGAACCGGGAAGTTGTTTTGATAGATTTCATAAGTTCTTGACAAGTGAAGTGAGTGGCAGTGAGCACAAGCATCCCAGTGGTGCGGAAGATAGTAGCAGTGACACCATGGGCATTCGATTCACTAACTCCTACTCAGTTTCGGCCATGTCAGTAAATCGTGTACCACCATAAGCGCTAGGCCATCATATGATTATACAGCGCTCATATGATGCAAGCTCTGGTTTTACATGTCTATAACAAAGAAAAGATTAAAACAAGCACAGATAATGAAGGCATGCTCAAGTAAATCTTCCATAAAACATACTTCAAATGGTAAGTTCGTGGAAATACTAACACAAATAAGGTTAAAAGGAAATATTTCAGGTTGTGTACGGGACATACCCTTTGCGCATAGGCATTTATTACGGCATTGCACATGGTTGAAGATGGTTTCAACCCTACCGACTTCATCACCTTCAAGCACTCTATTGCACCATCAAACCTCCCTGACTGTCCATAAATATCCACAAGAGTTGTTTATGTTACAACATTAGGCAATAAACCCTGACCTTGCATCTTCCCCGTCAACTTCTTTACATCATCCTTTCTTTCTTACTCCCCAAACAAACTAATCATAATATTATACGTTGTGGCACAAGGAAAGTAGCCCCTTTCCTGCATTTCCTCAAAATGTTCCGCCGCTCTATCATATCTCCCGCACTTGAAATGACAATCTATAAGGGTGTTCCGTGTAACAGTGTCAGGCTCCACCCCTCCCATAGCATACGATCAAATGTGGCCATTGCATGATCAAGACAATTATATTTCCCAAAAGTGTCAATCATGACATTCTAAAAATGCCGATCAGGTTCCACTCCACTACTCTTCATCTCTTTTAAAACTTGAAATGTTCTTTGCAACTCTCCTCTATCGCAATAACCAGCTAAAGTTCTACTATAAACAAAGGAACTAGGTTGCACATTACTAGCTTCCATTTCTTCCAACACAATTCTTGCACTTTCCCATCCACCAGCATAGGCATAAGCATCGGTGAGAAGACTATAAGTATGCTCATCAGGAGACACTCCATTTCTCTCCATCTCATAAATCAAATTCAGCATCTTTTAAAAACCAGTTTTCATACACTTAGAGTTGTCAAAGGGCCAAACCGGGCCCTCTACAATACAAACACGTGCCTGATCAAAAAGTAAAAATCCGTCACAGGCTTGGGCCAAATCGAGCTCCTAGATCCTTACAATATTTTAGTATTTAAAAAATATTATTTTAATTAATATGTTGACTCAATAATATTTAATTTTTAAAATATTAATAAAATATTATAAGCTTGTAGATTAGTCTTGTATGACCCATTAAAATTTGGGCCTACAAACCATATTGAACCTAATAATTTTTTATGGATTGAATTGCGTGGGCTTATATTTTGTAGACCGATCTAGTCCCACCTGTTCTGTTCGACACTCAAAACATGCCCTTGTCCAAAGTGCGTTATAAGCTTTAGTTCTAGGTTTGAATCCACTTTCTTTCAATTCCTCAAAAACAGCTTCAGCCTCTGCAGTCCTTCCAAAATTGCTCAATGCAGTTATGATTGATACAAGAGTCGCAGTCTGGAGTGACAATCCGATCCGAGCCATTGCTAAAAACTGCATAGCTCGGCTAGGATCGCCAGATTTTGCAAAACCCACAATTACGTCATTTAATAGCTGCCCATCAAGTTCAATCTTATCACACTCGATTCCTTTACAAAAGCTTCTGCAAAGGTGAGGAATCAATCTTGTTAGTCCGAGTGAGTGATTGAATAACCAAGCTGTACTTTATAAAATCACATTGGTGACCGTATTGGCGCATTGTAGACATCAAATAGATGGGCGGGCTTTATCGAGGTCGTCGTTGCGAGAACACATGCCGATAAGCGCGTTGTATGTTAGTGGAGTCAAGGTTTGCCTTTGCGAGAGTAACGCCTCGTACAGCTTCTCCGACCGCCCAAGCGCGTGAATGAGGATCGAGTAGAGAAGCTCGTAGGAGAAATAAAGTTTGTGTTTTTGGACGAAGACGACGAGGAGGAGGAGCAGAGATTCCTTAGGAAAGAGTGCCAGACTGGAGCCGGCAAGGCTCGGTATGACTCCGTACGGTCAAGTGAGCTCGGCGACGAAGCTGAGCTGGAGTCGGATTCCGAGTCTGAATTCCTACTTTTTGAGAGGAAATCGAGAAGTGGAGTGAAATCGTAACGCTTTCTTCGCAAAGATAAAACGTCGTCGCCGTTTTCTTCTTCTTTGCTGTAGTTTGGTTTTGAAGCAAAAGGAGGAGGAGAAAACGAAGATTCTCCAGAAGCGGTGGCGTTAGTTAAGCTAGTGGTGGCTGTAACAGAAATTGGCAGGTGAAAGATGACGTGGTGTCGTACGATTGGAGAAGTGAAATGAACTGAAGGGAAGCGAGCCGATAGAGGTTGCGGAGGCAGAAGAATCATGTTATTCCATACTCAAACAGCCGATAGAGGTTGCACTATCGGCTTTATTTTCGTTTGTCTGTGGTCGTACATTCGAGTCGGGGGGGAGCCGTTAAAGAGGTCAGCGCGGATATTTTCGTGTGTCGCCAAGTAGACGATAGTGTCGGACAATTAAGAGTTTTAATTTGGTATAGTATTAAGTCATAGACGATTAAAACTTATCAAACGATTAACTGCCACATAGTAATCTTAATTTTTTAAGAGATTTGTCAACGGTTTTGTAAAACGCAAACGACCCCTTAATCTTTATCCTAATATGAAATACACTCAAAGATTTCGAAAACAGTCAATCAACCCCAAAATCGTATCTCTAACGTTAAATTGACTCGACATTAACGGAAATATTAATGGATAAGATGATAAACCTCATAATCATAGTAACCTTATAGAAACAAGTTCCCAATAACAACTGATAACAACTTGAGGGATCACGTTAAATCTGCTTCTTTAGTTTGAGTTTCTGTTATGAGCCAACCTCCAAGTTCAGAGTAGCGTGAAGACCGTAGTTATCTAAATGTAAACCATATATTACTACCGTTAGAGCTAACGGATGGTATTGCCGTACCGGTGTATGTCAATGGGGTTACATTGATTATTGTTGAAGTGTTAAGGATTCTTTAATATTAAGACAAACGTTGAGGGGAAGAATGACTTTTACCCGGTTTAAAATATGCCGGTCTGAAATGGTGTTGTGAAGTTAGCTTCGTTTACGTGTCTTCTTTACTGGCTGGATTCATAAGCCTATCATAAAAATGGAAGTAGGTGATTGTTAGTTACTAGTACCTGAATAACCGTCTGTCTTTAAAAACCAAAGGCGTTTGCCGCTATTTTAATTACTTCAGTCTTGGGGTTTTGCAAAAATTGGGTACTTTGCTGCGGATGACTCGCTAGGTTTTTCCACGAGCGAGCCGTGTGCGATTCTTGCAGTTGCCATGGGAGGTTCTCAAGTCCAAGTTAACAAAACTCACAAATCCCGCTTCTTCGCAAAATCATCCCGTAACCTTCACAAAACCTCTGTAAAAGGTTCTTCTTTGAGTATTCTTCTCTGAGTATTCTTTTTTCGTTTCTTTTTTTTAATTTATTCATTTCATTATTTGAAAAATTTTAGTTATTGATTAAAGTCTTGGTGAACCAGACAAGAGCCGGATTGCAATATCGGGGCGCAATATGATCAAGGGGGCTCGGGCTGCTCGAATCCAACATAATAAGATGGTAATTTGTTTTTCAATTTCTTTCTATGAATTTAACTCTGGAAGATTTTATCAAATTTATTATGGCTGTTACTTATAACCAAGATTGTGACTTTTGTAGCTACGCGAGCAGAAACGGGCAGCTGTTCTTAAAGAGAAGAGGGCTTCGAGTGGAATGGCGAGTCCTCCCCGTGTTATAGTAAGTCTTTTTCATGCGCAACGTATTCTGGTGATAATGTGCTTTGATTTTTTATATCAATTCTTTTGAGTTTTTGAATTTTTCTTTAATCTCCTGTTTGATGATTCTAATTTCTCTTAATGACAGGTTCTTTTTGGCCTTTCCGCTTCTGTGAATCTAAATTCCGTGTCTGAAGATCTTTTGAGACTGTTGTCCTCAGAAGGCACCGGTGGTGTGTCTTCAACAGTTTGTTCTTCTGAGTACAGACTAAGAACGACGGTGAGCCCATTGCCACTTTTTCATGTCAAGGACTTAAAGTTAGGAATTTGTTTAAGAAATGTGATAAATGAAGGATGGTTTTTTTTCCAATAATGTTATTGGCCACTTCAGAGCAGTCCTTTGGATATGCTATGCATACAAGTAATAGAAGTCTTTAAAAGCAAGGAGTCTGTTCTTTGAATGGTATTCAACTGTAGCTAAAATCGAGATTGGGAACAACTCTTGCTAAGAACGTGATTCGTGTCAAATTGGTTTTCTGCTGCTTAATGATTTTCTTTTATGGATAGTCGAACTCTTATTGAATCTGACAGTTTTGACGATCTATTTTGCGGAAAACAGTAACATCTGACTGGAGTTATATGCTTTAGGTATTACAAGCACCTCATGGGGATTTGTTGTCATGTATGGAAATGGCCAAGGTTTGTAATTGTCTTGTGCCTGTATTCCATGTTCTGCTGATTTGCTGGATTGCATCCCTGTTTTTTGATCCTTTTCTCCTATTCTAGTCTTTAATGGTCAGATGCTTCTTCACTTGAACTGTAGGTTGCTGATTTAATTGCTTTTGTGGCATCAGTGAGCTCATTCTGTGAAGAAAGTACATCCAACTATATTGATTCATTTGGAAGTCAATGCCTTTCAGTGTTCAGATCTCTTGGGTTACCAAGCACTACTGTGCTGATCCGTGTAAGTTCTCAGTTGATGTGCTTTGCATTCTCTCGAAATTTCTAGGAAAGAAAAGCTAGGTTCTTTTTTTTTTTTTTTTGAATTGAAGTTAAAAACTTCTTTTCTGTGCCTGTAGGATCTACCTACTGATCAGAAAAAAAGACAAGATTTAAAGAAGATGTGCATTTCTAGCCTTACTGCTGAATTTCCCCAGGACTGCAAGTTTTATCCAGCTGATACAAAGAATGAGTTGCATAAGGTGATTGTCTGTACTCCAAAACTGTTTACTTTGGAACCCTGCATCATCAGTGATATTTCTATTTATACCTGCGGAGAAATGAAATTGGTGTGCAGTACTTTTCACCTATCATATCTCATGTTCTGCCACTACTAGTATTTATCCTAATTGTATGATGGTTGCAGTTCCTGTGGCTTTTTAAGGAACAAAGACTCACGGTGCCCCACTGGCGAAACCAACGACCTTACCTCATGACTCGAAAGGTACGTTTTAAAATTCCAGTTAGTTTTATTAGTAAACCACTTTATTTAAGAAGCAGAAAAAGATGGTTACATATGTGGTTTCATTTTTATGATTATGTGTGCATGCACACATTCATATTAGAAGGGATGGTAGCAAATCTTGCTATTAGTTTCTTTTTAAATATTTGTTCATGTCAGTACACTAAGTAATCCATTTACCAATCCATTTTAGGTTGATGTGGTTGCAGATGATTGCAATTCTGGTAAATGCACCATCCTCCTTAACGGTTATTTACGTGCTCACAGCCTTTCTGTGAATCAGATGGTAACTGCTTCAGCTTGCCTCTTGCCTTTGTGGGTTGATCTTGTGGTTATGACTTAATTTTCTGTAAATCAGGTTCACATTTCTGGTGCCGGAGACTTCCAGTTGTGCAAAATTGAAATTTTGAAGGATCCATTTCCTCTGAATGCAAGAAAGGGACGAGATGCCATGGAATCAGATGAAATTCATGATCTGGAGGTATAAATTGTTCCATAAATGTACTAGTGTAGTATCATCAGTGAACTTTATTGCAATTCATCTTTTTTTTTTTTTTTTATTGATTGGCTTAAGCTTGGGTCTCGGTTGTATTTTACCAGACACCTGCAGATGTGTGCTTTACTTTCTTTTCTGTACTTGGTATTACATTAGCTCAATAGTACTGTAGTTTGTGTAACATGCTCAGTTTAAAAGAAAATTTGGATGTTAATATTTAATCTACTTGTAAGTTGATAAGCATTTATTAATTGTTTTTTTTTTTTTTTTTTTCATTTCCATGATTCCAGGTCATTCGTACCTTGGCTCCCGATCCTTTGAAACAGGGGCCTCTACTTGTTGAGAATGTTCCAGATCCTCTTGCACGAGAACAGGTAACTTGAAAGAGCATCCTAGTGTTTCTATGATGAAAATATCAAATATCAATTACTCTAATATTCCTACTGATGAAAATAACCTACAACAAATAGCTCCACTGTGAACCTTATTTAATTGGATTAAGGCTTAGTCGAGTAATTGCATTGTTTCATGGGGTGACACATTTATGTGATTCTATTTCTATTTATTGATTCAAATTTGGATTAAATAAGGCAGAGTCTTCTCATAGCCATGAGGCAACATTCTACTCTCTAAGTAGAAAGTGTAAAACCGATTTTGACAGATAATTTGTAATGGTTTATCTGCTGTTATCTTGATCTTCTCTTTCTCTTTTGAAGTGTTTTACTTGAGTTAAATTAAATATTAACTCAATAAATATAACATTAGTTCAGACAAAACAAGTTATTGTGCTAAAATGTTGGAATCAACAAAAAAATAAAATAAAATTGGCAAGATATCTGAATTAAGACATCAGAATAGTCAATGTATGAAGTGAGGTACAATCATGCCATCCACTTGATGATACATTTTTTACAACACGATTAACCTTTCCACGATTGGGCTCAGTTGACTGGATCTTAATAACTCTTGCACATATGTAATGCATGTTTTTTTTTTATATATGTTACTGGCACAATTTGCTCATTTATCTTAGCTTTTTGTAGAGTGCAAACTTTCCTGTTGAGGTACTCCTACTTATCTCATTGTTCCTTTGCACAGACATGGCCAACAGAGGCAGAAATGGCTGAGGCTAACCAAAATCAAAAACAAAAAGGGCAGAAGAAAAGAACTGTTCCCCAAGGAACTTCAGAGTACCAGGTTTGCATAAGTTTGTTATAAAACATCCTTAGGTATCTTTCCTGTTTTGGAAGCAATTGATTCAAAATTCCAAATCTTGCAGGCTGCTTGGATTGTAGACGATACTGATGAGGAGGATTCAGATAGTGGCAATAATGCTGATGATGGTATGGTTTTAGACCAAGAAGAAAGTGGTTTTCCTGGTTATGATAGAACAAATAACATAGACTTTGTTGAGGATCAAGCTTCCCTGAACTTCAGATACTCTGATGAAGGAACTGAAACTGTGTCAGTGATGATGGTGAGTCACTTTTTCATCAATTCGGATAATTGTGTAGTAGAATTGGTCTATGGCATTACGCTGGAAATTCTTGCTTATCTCCTTGTTTCAAAGGAAAATTGTCTCTCTACATGATGGTACAAAATATTTCTCATTTCTTAGAATTTAAGTTGCTTTCCTTCTTCATGCAGGAGGGTGAGAACTTGACAAGGGAGCAGATAGAGGATGAAATTAAAAAAATTAAGGAGGCACATGCTGAAGACGAGGGTATTTTTCTTTTTCCATTCTGAGAAATAGTATCTCCTGGAGTCATTTATAGTTATTTTGCACTTTATGACAGAGAGAAATGCAGTTTTCCAAGTTATGGATATTTGGGTTGGGACCACTAGACAAGCATCCATTCCAAGACATAGATTTATTAAGTTTACTACATCGGAACAATACTTATATTTATTAAGTTTATTTAGTTTGTCAGTGACTAACCACCAATATTCTGCTCTCCGTATCACTCTCACACGTCCAAACTTGTGAACAAACATGCATAAGAAAATTCATTTGAAAATTTTGTTCCAGTATGAAGCCATGGAATGTGACTATCATTGGAATCTTTGCTGAAGTTAATGTCTATACTTGTCCTTTTGGAGATGATTATAACAATGCAAAAGAGAAACTATTGTTTAGTTTAACCAATGTTTCTCCAAAATTTTGGGTGTCAATCTGGTGATGATGATTGTTCATTGTTTGCTTTTGATGTTTCAGAATTTCCAGACGAAGTGGATACTCCATTAGATGTTCCTGCCAGAAAGCGGTTTGCCAAGTATAGGGGAGTCGAGTCCTTTAGGACATCTTCCTGGGACCCTAAAGTAATATTAGTTTCCCTTGTTGACATTCCGTATTGTCTGTCAACTTCAAGAGCTTTATTAAAGTTATTGTTGACGAATATCAGGAATCTCTACCTCCAGAATATGCCAGAATATTTGCATTTGATAATTTTGCAAGAACACAGAAGCATGTTTTTGCAGAAGCCTTAAAGATGGAGCAAGAGAACACGGATGAATGTGTACCAGTTGGCTCATATGCGAGGCTTCATATCAAAGAAGTACCTGTAGGTGTTGCATACAGATTATGTGAGATTTCAAAGATAGGGCCTTTAGTAGCATCTGGCCTTTTTCAGCATGAGTCCAAGATGTCCATCCTCCATTTTAGGTGTGGTTCATTATTGAATTTTCCTCTTTTCACTTTTCTTGTTCTTCGAAATAGCGCTCTGCTCAGTTTTGTATTGCTGTCTTGCAGCCTAAAAAGGCATGATACCTATGATGCTCCTATTAAATCAAAAGAAGAATTAATATTTCATGTTGGCTTCCGCCAGTTTGTTGCAAGGTAGTGATTTCTGTTCCACTAAATTGTCACCTTCTGTGATTTTTGTTGAAGTTTCAATGTCATTGCTTTCCACCTTGCAGGCCAATATTTTCTACTGACAATATTAATTCAGCTATGCACAAGATGGAGAGGTTTCTTCATGCAGGGCGTTTCTCTGTTGCTTCAGTATATGCTCCTATTTGTTTTCCACCTCTTCCTTTGATAGTTCTGAAGAATGAAGAGGGCGGTGTTGCTCCCGCAGTGGCTGCTGTTGGTTCCTTGAGAAGCATTGACCCAGATAGAATAATTCTGAAGAAAATTATTTTAACTGGGTACTGTTCATTCTTAACTTTGCGATCGAATTCCTTACGATCTTCTGAGCTCTCACCCCCCTAAATATGCGCCGCATACAACCAATTCATACTAAATTTGCTCAAGTTTGATATACAAGACAAATTTTAGACATATTTTAAGGCATGCTAAATATGGTGTTGCTGAGGTTCTGATTTGTTAAACCTTAAAAAATAATTTGTTGCAGCTACCCTCAACGAGTATCAAAATTAAAGGCTACAGTGCGATATATGTTTCATAACGCAGAGGATGTAAAATGGTTCAAGGTAAGAGAATATTTTGTTTTTGTGCTGCTGCTTCTTCCTAAGAATTATTAAGCGCTCATACAATTGTAATTCTTGAAGTGGTGGTCTATGATTGCAGCCTGTCGAAGTTTGGACAAAATGTGGTCGTCGTGGTCGCGTTAAGGAACCTGTTGGTACACACGGTATGATGCTTTTATTGTAACAAATAACAACAATAAAATAAGAAGAGAAAACGTAAAAATCAGTGATGATTGTGCAATGTTTTGAGAAGGTAAGAGTTAGCTGTAGCTGTTAGCATGGTTGGCTGATGAATTTGATATTAAAAATTTCTCCAATCCATGTTTGATTTTCCTCAGGGGCAATGAAGTGTGTTTTCAATGGAGTTCTTCAGCAGCATGACATTGTTTACATGAGCTTGTTCAAGCGTGCATACCCTAAGTGGTCAGAACATCGATTCCCAATTCTTGATGCTTGACAGACAACGCTGATGTTCGATCTCATATGTTCGGTTGTCAAGCATATAGAAGATTTACATGGCTGATGTTGATGGGAATGAAGCTCTGGCTCAGATTGTCGACTCCGATTTCAACTTTACTGCAAGTTACAATATTTGAGGAAAATCGTTTGATACTGCCTCACCTCATTTTTGTTTTGCCTACCCTGCTCACACCTCTTATATTTTTTTTTCCCTTTCCTTTTTTTTTTTTTTTATTTTTTCTAATAATTTTGTTGGCGAATTCATGCTGTGGTCTATAGGGAGTATACATTAACCTGTGGATATTAGGAGGAAAAGGAAAGGAAAATTTTGCTTGTTCACTTTTTCTGTATACTGAGCTCGCTAATTTGTGTTGATCAATGTGAAATTTTGAGTATTGAGTTTCGAGATGTATGTGGTTTTTGAAATTTCTTGAAAGCTTAATCTGAGTAACTTACTGAAGAGCAACGATGCTAGTTTATGAAAACAGAGGACGTGATCCATGTCAATCGCTTTCGAGAACTGGGTAGCTGCATCATGGGCTCCGCCCACTTCATTCCGTGAAGAATTTCGTCCGTTAACGCAGAAACGTACCTCTGCCTACGAACAATTTCTTTTGTTTTCTGGAATTATGTCTACGTACGTGATGTAACTTCCAAGGTTTTGGAGGAACTCATGCATACTTGTTCTAAAGCACGTGCATTCAACGGGTTAAAAGTAATGGAAAACAGTAAACTACAGACGGATAAAAAACCGTGAGGAGAGGGATTACTAACGTATAATCCGTAGGTTTGACGCTATTACACAGTTCGTTCTCGAAAACCATTAGGAGGAAAGTTTCACACGGGACTTAACTTTCACATCATCATCCGTTAAATCGTTAACAACTTATGTTATTGGGAAAAAAGAAAAAAAAAACTTATACCGCGGACAAGACTTGTTCACCAATTTCTCACCATTCGGACCTGAAATGTGACTGACTTCATTGGAGTTCTTACAAGGGAATTTGGAACGTCAAGGTGAAATGACGGTCATGCACTCGACCAGTACATATTTTACGCAACACGTCCGATTCTCTTTTCCAGCGTCGGTAAGAAACTATATATCCACTTATTTGTAAATCACCGTGAAACACAAAATAAGCAAATAACGGACGAGTGGGTCCATGGAGACTCTGTAGACGGACATTTCATCCAGAACGGTTTACCTTGATTTTGAAGGAATTGGATCGATCATAGCAAATTCGAGTAGTTCTTCATCTAGTTGTAGGGCAGACATCTCTTCTTCACGCAAATACACCCATGCTTCTTCAATACCATTCCCTAGTCTTGTATCTGCCAGCATGATCACATTATAGGCATGAACCGATTTACATATGCCATGAAAACTCGCCCATGCAGGCTTCCCCCATCCATCCAAAGTCAATATCATAAATACCAAAATTACACCAACCACTAAAATTAATTTTTTCTGTGGCGCTAGTATAATTTTCGAGTTCATATTTGACTGCTTCAAGATAATTAACCAACCCCTTCTCGCCTTGTAGGCTCTTCACAAAACCTCCATTTAGTTTTGTGATAACTTGCCTCAGTTTGCTTACTAAGCTATGTAGTTCTGCTTCCTCCAATTTGCAAAGGGCAGACGCCATCCAAATAAAATTACCCACATCACGCTGTGAGAACGGCGGCGTTGCTCTTCGACGCAAAATTTACTGGTTGTTGTAGTTAAATTGGTTTTGTTTGAATCTGATCTTGGTTTCAAGGCAGTCATAATGCATTTGCTAAGGAGTGCTGTTACAGCCTCGACTCGTGTTGGATTTTGCACACCGGAGCTTGTTGCTTTGGCCTTGAGGTTGGCTAGCGCTGAGCCGTCAAACACAATTCTCTGAGTAACGTATTGCCCAAATTTGACATTCGTGGAGAATATGATTGTCGAGCATACTTCTCTTGAGCATGCATCAGTTTGAGGAAATAAAGATGAAGTAATAAATCTGGGATGTATTGCTTCGTCAGTATTTTTACAAGCCATTGCAGTCCAACTCTTGAGAAATGAGCAAAATGTTGTTCCATCAGCAATCGTATGTGAAATAACTGCACCAACAGAAATTCTACCACAAGCAAATGTTGTTACTTGCACTCGAGCTGTATATTTATCTACAATTGGTTCAAATCTGGTGTATTCAGGAAGTGATCAAGTCATCATCGGGATGGTCAAGAAATTGATTGAGGGGACTTTTGGCTCCGGCCTCAACAAAATAAACCGCCTTGTCATTGCAGTCAATGGAAAGAAAGTCTTCTGTCTCTCCCTGCGAGTGGATAAAAGCGAGATAAAGTTTCTGCCAAAGACTGGTTCAGCAGTGGCAATCTTGTGGAAACAATATGGACAGTTTCTGTCGGGGAAAGGTAGGTGTCCTGGTTCAGAGTATAGAAGAGGACCAAAGGAACAAGGAAGGGAGGAACATATAGATTCAAGAGAGAAAGCTTGTGGTTTTGAGGTGATGGGGTGTTGAAGGAAAGGGTTTGATATCCTCTTGGGAAATTATTTCAACCTCCATTTTCGTTAATGTCCATAGCTGATATGAAAGCGAGTGCAGGCTTGCTGTATATACAAACTCAAATTATGTAACAACTAGAAAACAATGAGTTGAAGCCTCTAGGTGCAAAATTATGACCAGTGGAAAAACAATGAGTTAAATACTTATTCACATTTATAACCAGAGTCTCTAGTCTTTAATATTATTCAATCCAGTCCATAATGTTTCAAAATTGACTGAAATATACTACCACAATTGGGACTAAAGTGAATAATATGACAAAATAAAGACAATTGTACTAGTTAAACCAAAAGCCCTTCTTTGAACAGTTGAAGCAGTTTACTAGTTGAACGAATTCACATTCAAAACCAAACGCGGCAAGAGTGGAGTTCCATACAAACAAATGGTGTATTGTTCTAAAGAGACCCCAAAAGTTGAGTCACTTACAAGCAAGCTTCCTGTTGCAGGTGTTGATGATTGAGCCGAATTGATTAATTAAAACGACGAAATTCTCTCCCACAGCAGCCGCAAAGTCAATGGCAAAAATAAACAAGGCCCAGGCTGCCTTCCGGGGCCACTAGCGAAACTGGGCGGCCTCATGTAAGTTGTTAAAATAAAAAAATGCGGTGAAGCAAGCAGAATCAATATATAAGAATGGAGAGGAGAGAACACAGAAGAAAGGCCAAAAGTCAAAATCGAAATGAGAGGTGATCTCTATTCTCACAACTTCCAATTATAGGCCTAGGCCAAAACCCTGCTCAGTTTTTATAGTTTATGTATAGTAATAGCATCGGCATCCTCGCCTAATCTCTCGTTTCATACATTACCGAACGCTATTCAAATTTATTCTCTATTTTTCATTAATAATATTTATGTTGTAGGACCAATTCTTTTCAATTGTCATTGTCATAAAAACATGTCTATGACATCAACACAGTTTTGACTTTTGAGGTATAAAAATGTAAAAGAACTGCAAAATAATTTAAAGTCTCTGAAATATTGAAAGGGTAATGGAGTATTAGTTAAACATTAGAGAGTTTTGTAGATATTATAGAAGAAATTAGGAACAAAATTCGTTTACCTCATATTACCTTCACATAGTCGTTGGCAACGTTTACCTCGTTATGTTTGAATGGCAGATATGCTACATGGGATTTCCTTATTCTAAGGAAGCAAATTCAAGAAGTTGGCTATCAAGTAGTTTATCCATGTCTCCCTCAGGCAAATACACCCATGCTTCAATACCTTTCCCCACTCTTGTATCCATGGGAACGATCAAATTGTAAAAGTAAGTGGATTGAACTAAACCACACATGCTCATCCAAGCAGGCTTCCCCCAGCTACGCCAACTACTGAATACAATATTGTCTGCTGCACTATGTCATATTTCAATTTCATTCTTGACCTCCCGAAGAAAAATGAGCAACCCCACAGACCTAGTAGGCTATTCACGAAATCCCCATTAACCTTTGTTGTTGATCGATTCCCTTAGTTGGCTTGCTAAGCCATGCAACTCTACTTCCTTGTCTTTGCATAGGGCAGATGGCATGTACCTCTATGATAAATACTTGAGAATGGTGCCGTGGCTTTTCGACGCAAATTTACTGCATGGGTCAGTAAAAATGGCTTGTCAGAACCAGATCTTGCTTTCAAGGCAGCCATGACTAGTTTGCCAAGGAGTGATGTTAGAGCCTCAACGCGTGTAGGATTTTGCACACCGAAGCTTGCTGCCTTGGCATTGAGGTCGGCTATTGTCGAGGCATCAAATACAAATCTCCTGGTAACGTAATTTGTCGAATTTGATATGTGAGATGGTCACGGCCGACGAGCATACTTCTCTTGGGTATGCATTATTTTGAGGAAATAAAGATGAAGCATCAAACGTCGGACGCGTTGCTTCTTAAGTATTTTTATGAGCCGTAACAGCTCAACTCCTGAAAAACGAGCCAAATGCAATTCCATCAGCTATCAAATGTGAAACACATGCGCCAATGGCAATACAACCAGTAGCAAATGTTGTCACTTGTATCCCAGCTTCATAATTTCCTAAAAGTTTGTGGAGAAAACCATTTGCCACCCCCGGGAAGAAATTTAGCGGTCAAAACAGTACGAGGATGGTTGAGAAATTCATTGAGAGGACTTTCAACTTTGGCTGTAGTTAATAGAAACATAGTCTTGTGGTCTTTCCTGCAAATGGATAAAAAGGAGATAATGTTTCGGATAAAGATTGCTTTAGCATTTGCAGTCTTACGTAGACAATATGAAAAAGAAGATAAGGTTTCCGATAAAGATTGCTTTAGAAGTTGCAATCTTACGGACACAATATAATCAATATCTGCCGGGGAAAGGTTATTGTCCTTGTTCACTGGATGGTAAAGAACGAGAGGAGTTTATATAGGAGGAACATAGAGATCCAAAAGAGAAAGATTGTGGTTTTTGAGGTGATGGTTGTTGTAGAAGAAGGTTTGATGGACCCTTTTGAAATGAGTTCAACCTCTATTTTCATTTAGTTTCTAGAGCTTCCTGTCCAGGAAAATAATACCCCACAAGGGCAAACTTGCCGACGTTCGTGACGGAGCCGAATTGGTTAATTAAACCGATGGACTTCTGGCCCACTGCAACCGCTAAATCAATAGCAAATTACTAAGCCCCAGGCTGCCTCTCGGTGCTGCTGGCAAAACTGAGCCTCATGTAGTTGATGAAAAGACTTTATTTTATATTAGTAATCTTTTGTTTCATATTACCGAGACTTTTCAAAAACTCTCCCTATTTTTCATTAATTGATAATATGTATACTTTTACTTTCAAGACTTTTCAATTGTGATTGACATAATAAGAAGTAAATGATTATCGTGTTAGTATCCGGATCGTCTTAAAAATTACAATGCTTAACATTAACATATGTTAAGAGAAATATATATATATATATATATATATATATATATATATATAAGAACTGCAAAAATAAATCAACAAAAGTGATGTAACCCTGTTGCTCTCATGAATGGGCATTTGATTCTGCAATACAATTTTAGCATCGGTAATAAATGAACCGGTAGAGACTTTATAAACGTTTGATGAAGCCAAAGAGAAACTGAATTACATTACTTCTAAGGGACTGGATCAATGGAAACAAATTCAACAAGTTGTGTGTCAAGTTGTAGAGCAGCCGTGTCTTCCCCACGCAAATACACCATGCTTCAACACCATTCCCCATTCTTGTATCCATGAGAATGACCAAATTTTGAAAATAAGTCAATTCAGCTTTGCCAAAAGTGCTCGCCCAGGCAGGTGCTCCCCATCCAAAATCAATACCCCCGTTCGTAATGGCATCATTACATTTAAGACACTAACAAGGTTACTGAAATTCAATTACTAACTTCTGAAGTTACTGAAGCCCGGGGATAGAATCGCGGATCTTCTAAGCTCTCTTGACAGGGAGAAAAGTAATTTCATGGAGTAAAAGAACAATTCAGCTTTATTCAGAAAATAATAATATATTTGTTTGAAAGCTCAAGTTTAATCAATAATTAAACACTATTCCTAAAAGTACTAATCATGAGTAGCATGCAAAAAAATTCTGTACCCTCTAGCGGTAGATCATCTTTGAATCGAGAATTCAGTAATATAAAAGCATAGCTCATTTGTCTAACAGCATATATTATTTCCAAGTTTGCTCTAATTGATTATATGTTTTCTCCAGGGGGTAACTCTGCCAGCTTTGGAGGACTGCCAAGCACTCGTTCCATATCAAAACGAACTTCAATGTTTCGAATGCTGTAACCAACGACCATCAGCCAATAAAGCAGCTTGCCAAGTTCTGCTGCACTAGTCTCAGTCACACTTGTCTGTAACCACAGACACCCAAGTTTAGAAATTTATCGCGAAATCTTAAATGAGAAGAAGCTCACAGAGAAATGACTGATGCTCATCCATGAAGTAAATTACACTTGCAAAGTCTATGCTCAAGGACTTGATGCATAACAAAGGTAACAAATAAAAAAAATTCATAGACATGGTAACTTAAAAGTTTGAGTTATCAGTTTAATTGTTAATCCTAAATATAAGGAGTAATTAAATGAATTAGGTACGTGTTTTGAGTTCTTGCATCACATTTTACTACTCAATCGTCTTAGTGCTACAAGACATTCACTCCATGTTCATGTAAATTCATATATTTACTTAATTGTCTGAGAATTTAATGAATAGATTCAGGCCCCAGTATTAATGGAAACATATAGGAAGATTGTAAAGCTCCAATATAAATAAAGTCAAACCTTCATTTGGCTAGGATCTGAAACAGCCAAAAGACGCTGTATGAATGTGTTCATGGCAAGCACAACATCCTCACCGGCACTACTTGTCAAATCCTACAAAACAGCGCACTCATAATTTGAAAACCAGATCAAGCAGATTAAAATCTTACCAGAAGCAGTAATGGCAATTTATGAGAAAGACCATAATTGCACATATACACATCCTAGTCGCATGGAATTTATTTGATTTGGCCAGCAGAATTACAGATGTACTTTTCCACCAGTCAATACAGGCCAAAAAGGCTTTCAAGATAAACAAAAGAGATTTAAGGCTCCTTACCTTCAGATTTTGAGGCTCCAGAGATTTAAGAAATTCCAACAATTCATTAGGACCATTGGCAGATTTTCTACCAACTTGACTGTTCAGTTCCTCAATCTCTGCTTCAAGTAGCTCAATGTACTTTTTAGCATCTATTTTCTCAGGACCAGAAACATTATTCCATCGAATAACTTCACCAGACACATTCTTCTGTGTACCAGGTGCATAAACTGGCTTATCCTGTAACAGTTACAGGATTAGAAAGCGTTCAATACAGGACCAATTTAACACTTTAAAACATGTTTGCACACATCTTAAAGGAAAATATACCTTTTCATCTTGCCCCACGGGAAGAGCGACCTGTTCCAAACTTTGTTGCAACTCTAGACGGAATTGTGCATTCCGAAACATGTATCCAGTCATCATAATACTGTACATAAGCTGTGCAAGATTTTCTGCAACCTAAAACAAGGAACAGGTAATGCTGGTGAAAACCTGTATAACCATTATTAAGATAACACTAAAAACATTAGTATAAATTTATCAAACTCAATCTAACTTTTTCACCCATCATAGACAAGTTCATGATATTGTATGTTACTTACGGAGGTGACTGTTACAGCAAAAAATTGAGGCGGTAGTGTTCCTATCATATTTGTCACCGTTTGACGCATTGCCTCGACTACCTATACAAGATACCAAAGTAAATGCAAGGAAAATTAGAAAATTTCTTTTTCCCATATTTCCGAGTATCACAAGGCTCTGGAAACAAATGAAAATCAAACCTGTTGGGGAGCCCTTTTCACAAACAACTCCATAAATTCCGGTTGCACATTTTTGACATACTCCAACAGAATTTCTCTTCGGCTCTGCGGCTGCCGATTAACAAAAATACCACATTTCAATGCCAATTGCAAACACAATTGAATACACAAAGCAATTGCTCAAGCAAATAAGACCAGTATTACAAATCGCTGCGTATATGTAATCTGTAGCAACGAAATGTACAGAAAACGAGATGCAAAACCAAGTTATTAAACTAAACGAATGCATTTTGAGAGAAAAAGAGATACCAGAGTTCCGTTGGGAGGCTTGAAGTCATTAGAGCCGTTATTAGTGGACTCCTTCTTGGAAGAATCGTAAGCTTGAATCCTCAAAGCCAATCTTCCACTACCTTGCTTTGTCTTTCTCGGGAATATAAGAGAACAAAGCAACTTCGGTCTGCAGGAAACAAGAAGCGTCGAAGAGCTGTACGAAGATTGTGGTTGGCAAATAAAGCAACGTTTCCCTGTCAACGATTTCATCTCGGAAGCTACTTCAGACACCAATTCTTTTCGCTTTCTGTTTCTTTCTCTGATAACTCAGATTTTATCTTTACAGTGTAGCCATTGGTAAAGAGGTGAAGCCTTTCTCGTGCGGGAGTTCCCAGAGAGGAGGGTTTGTTTGTGACTGAAAAGAGCACTTGGGTTCCACCTGAAGATAATAGGGCCGTTTGTAGATGATACCAACCCTGGAGATCAATTGTTAATCGGTTGGCCGTACTTGATTCATCACAACCGCCAGCGATTACTATTACTATTATTATTATTTAATGATTTTAAGGATGGGCCTTTAAGTGAGCCCCATAGTTGACCCACAGTGATTTTACTATTTTGCTTGGGCTAACTCCCGTCTGTTCCCAACACCATGTGGCACTATTGATGGAATAGCCCCTTCAATTGGATTGGACTTTAATCGTAAGGTAACAAGAATTGAAATTCTTTGCTTGCAATGGCCAATAACATTTTATCACTTGGATTAAAACACAAGAAAATGTCCCCATATTCTCGTCACGTTGACCTTTCGGCAACATCAACTTTGCCAATCAATACACGTGGCAATGTGGGGTGTGTTTGATTTTGTTCTTAAAATATTTTTTTAATTATTTTTAAAAAAGATGGTATTTAAATAATCATATTTGAAAGACATCCTTATTTCAAAAAAAAAAAAAATTAAAAAAAAAACCCCACTGCTGTCAGCCTTTGTAAATTTAATTTCTACTTGCGAGCCTGGGCCCTGGCTGAAACATTATCTTCAAATTACTTCTGTCCGTGCGAATCTATCGAACCCGATGACCCGAAAATTTAATTGCACTTTGTCAGGTGCACAAAATGTGATGTTATGTTACCTCCCCTAAGGGCAATCATTTTGTCCCACTGTTAAGAATTCGGCTGCTATCCCACTTCCCATGTGACGACTGTCGTTTAAATTAATTAATTATTGGTCAAACTAGTTAATTATTGAGATAATGACGAGCAGGCCTCGAGTGTTTGTGTTTTCATGAACAAGTATTTAGATTTTTCATTTCTATCAAATAGGTCCTCAACTCCTACGATACCAATACGCAAACCAAACCGTGCTCTTGTGTAAAAGTTGCAAAAAGTAAGGACCCAAATGTTATTACTCCATTAAAAAGTTAATTAATTAATTAAGATTAAGATCTTTAACAAAGAGCCAGCTCACGGCGATTGTCTCCAACTAAAGCGTGTGTTCATCTCTGACACTGCACCAAAGCCACCTACGCCAGATGGGAACGAATTCTTGTCGCCGCTTCTCCTTGTGTTTTCCCTTCTGAATAAAAAATAAAAATCTTCAGGCAATGTGGGATTCGTTTGTACATCAAATCCATCGCTTTCTCTTCTTCTTCTTCTCTAAACGCGACCATTTGCTGTCTGTTCTCTTTTGTATTGTAGACACTGAATAAATTTGAGTTGCCGTCACGAATAATGGCTTTTCAACGGCGGCGCTACCACAGGCACCACCACAGCAACCTACGTGTTCTGGTTCCGTTCATTTCCTCAATTTTTGCAGCTCTTCTCATTCTCTTCGGTCTCCTCTCGTTTCTCGCTCCTTCTCCCACCGATACGAATCAACTCCATCACCCTCGCTCCCTTGCCTCTGTATTCTCTTTCACTCTCTCTCATCTAAACGTATACGGTTGTTTAATTGCGTAATATATACGATTTCTTATGTATTTTCTTTTTTTATTTGGAGTATTTGTTATGCAGTCTGAGAAGGTTGAAGGTCCGATTGGAGTCCCGGTTTTTCGTGTTCCGGTTGGGGATTCTTATTTAAACCATAATCGTGAATATTTATATTTTTTTAAAATTGATGAAAATTGTTGGATCTTAAGTTTACTCATACACGAGTGTCTGCTTTTGAGGAACAGAGAAATGGTGGCAGATTGGATCGTGACGTTTGGAGCTCGAGAAATGCCCAATTCTATCATGGATGCAGTGATCCTAGCAACAAATTTGCAAGTACGTATGCAGGTCAATCTTGCCAAATTTGTTTTTGATGCGTACAGCATTTTATAGTAAAAAGCTAGATTTTTTTGCTATTTATGCAATAAGGTTTGTAAGATTCTTTAATATGATACTGGGAATGCTGCTTTTGTCTACTCATTCGTTATTATTTTTCTGATATGTACTGGTTTCCTCATGCTGCAGAAGCTGAAGTTGTGACCCATCCTAATAGGTACCTGGCGATTGTTACCAGTGGAGGTTTGAATCAGCAAAGAACTGGGGTAACTTTCTGAGCATATTACGTTCTGTAAAGAAGTTATAAGCTAGTATTTTATAACATTTATCATTCATCTTCTGAACGGGTTGTTCAGTTCTTCCTGCTTCTAGTGATTAAAATCTGTTATAATGTTTTGTTCATTTTTGTCCATAAATACTTTTAGAGATTCATTGTCATGAAATCGCAATTAGTCAATAAGAAACCTCATCCTATTAATTTACAAGGAAGCTTATGGATACTGTATAATGCAATGCAACGAACACATGGAAGTATTATTTGATTTGGTAACTGATGCAATGAAATGATACTCTTTCCTTTTTTGTAGTGTCCTTTGACAAGAATGACCAGACAGTTTTGTTGTTTCCAATTCCATGTTGCTTTTGATTACCTTTATAGTTTATAAATGTTTATCATTGGTGCCAAGCTTACAAAGTATGCCATTGGCAGATCATAGATGCTGTTGTTGCTGCCCGTATTTTGAATGCTTCTCTTGTTATTCCAAAGCTGGATCAAAAGTCTTTCTGGAAGGATGCCAGGTTAGTTAAAGACTGGGTTCATTTTCTATGCCATCTTGAATGCAATTTGAATCTTCAGTTTCTTATGGCTGTCCAAGTTTAAAAAGAGTGTGATTGTATACTTTGTTTCTGATGACTAATTTATTACATTTTCTTGTGCAGTAATTTTTCTGAGATTTTTGATGTTGATCGGTTTATATCATTCTTGTCCAAAGACGTTAAAATAATAAAGCAGATCCCAAAGAAGGGAAGGAAAACTTTGACTCCATATCACATGCGTGTCCCAAGGAAGTGTAACGAGAAATGTTATCAGAATCGCGTATTACCTGTTCTTTCGAAAAGGCATGTAAGTTTCAGTTCTCTAAAACTTTTTCTGATTGCTTTTACATATTATAAGTTCAAAATATGATCTATTATATCTCAGGTTTTTTTCCCCTGAATGTTTGCATGTTATTGCTTGCTTCTTGTTTGTTACACCCGCAACACTTGATTGTTTCCTTATCTATGCATGGGAAGAAACATAGTTATTGTTGGTCATTTGATGGCATTTCTTCAATTAACATAGTTCTTTTCTCTATGACTAAATCTGAATGTAATATATAACCAATATACATATTGACCGAGTTCACTAGCTTGTAGGACCATATATATAATCAATATAAACTTAAACTAAGGTCAATATATTTCAAAATAATTATTTTGGTGTTCATTCCATTGCAGGCCGTTCAGCTGTCCAAGTTTGATTACAGACTTTCTAACAAATTGGATACAGATCTGCAGAAGTTGAGATGCAAAGTTAACTATCATGCTTTAAGGTTTACTAATTCTATTCGTGAAATGGGTGAAAAACTGATCAATCGAATGAGGTTGAGAAGCAAACACTATATTGCTTTGCACCTGAGGTATAATGATTGATCCTCGGTCCTCTGTATTTTTGGTTACTATCTCGAGACACCCATGGTAGTAAGTTTATGAACATTCACATTTGATACATTAACTTAGAAATCGCACATTACTTATAACATCTAATCATTTACTCACTTATAAATGCTGTGGTAACACAGCCTTCTGAGTTGGTAATTGATTAATGATAAGAGTGGAGCATCTGTTGTTTGGGAGGCATTGATGGGCATTAGTGAACATTATGGGAATTTTATTAGTGTTGTATTTTAATTGCTAAGCAATTGACTTTAATTTCATAAGATGGTTTCTTGATGCAACTATTTGTCTCTTGTTACAGGTTTGAACCTGACATGCTTGCATTCTCTGGATGCTATTATGGTGGAGGTGATAAGGAGAAACGGGAATTGGGTGCAATTCGAAAGAGGTGGAAAGCTTTACATGTAAGGCTATCAAAACTGAACCCTGAATTAAGATGATCATCTATTGACATTTGTTTGTCAGCAATACCTGTTTTCTTTATATATTTGATTTCATCCCTTAATAGGGTAAAATATGTGGAATACAAAAAGAAACAGAGACATCAGTTAAAATTTTCTGCAAGATTTGGCATGTAACAGCTTTTAGATATATTTCTTTAAAAATTGAAAAGATTCTTTCTCTGTAGATATGCTAAGAAATTGCTCTGACATCTACTAGAAAGAGAACAGATTCAATCTTTTTCTTGTATTTGATTTTGGGTCTGATATTAAAACCAATGTGTATTTTGTTTCAGTCCTGGTAGATTATTTCATGGCCAGATTTTGCATATTAAGTATGAAGGAGACATGCTTTCAACTTATTTGCAGATAAGCAATCCTGATAAGGAAAGAAGGCATGGAAAATGCCCACTCACCCCACTGGAAGTTGGTCTAATGCTGCGAGCACTAGGATATGGCAGTGATGTTCATATCTATGTCGCTTCTGGTGAAGTGTATGGAGGAGAAGAGACATTGGCACCTTTAAAAGCACTCTTTCCAAACTTCTATTCAAAAGAGACTCTGGCCTCAAAAGAGGAGTTGGAACCATTTTCTTCATTCTCTTCTCGGATGGCTGCGCTGGACTTTATTGTTTGCGATCAAAGTGATGTATTTGTTACCAATAACAATGGCAATATGGCTAGAATATTAGCTGGAAGAAGGTACACATGATTTTCTTCCAACTGCTTTGCTTTCGTACTTGTAACTGTTTGCTAACTTTGCAATTTGCTTGCTTGTGTTGCAGGAAATATTTTGGGCACAGGCCAACCATTCGTCCAAATGCTAAAAAACTCTATCGGTTGTTCTTGAACCAGACCGACTGGACCTGGGAAGCATTTGCCTCAAAAGTTCGTAGTTACCAGCGAGGCTTCATGGGGGAGCCAAATGAAGTAAGGCCAGGCAGGGGTGAGTTTCATGAAAATCCAGCTGCCTGCATATGTGAAGATTCTGAGGCCAAGACAAAGCAATATTCGGTACCTAGAAAATATGGAAAGGGTGATAACTTGACCAAAAAAGAAGCTATAGTAAGTGATGATTGGAATGATGATGATGATCCAGAGTGGCCTGATCCTGATGACGATGAAGATCAAAGAGAATTTCAAGAGAAAGGTCTATATAATGGAACAGTTTTGGATTATGATGCAATCACCTCTGAGGAACCCGAGTTGGAAGAGATACTTTCAGACTAAACAGAATTACTCTAGAGTCAATGATTCTTTCTTGAATTTCTTGTCCTCGTGTTCCTTTTGCAAATTTGCAGCTCTGGCCAAAATGCTTTAACCATCCTGCAGAAACATCATACTGTATATAAAACCATCAGAATGGAGATGATGCCTGTGATATTGAATTTTTGACTGTGAGGTATTAAACAAATTGGAAACATCCAGCATTTCTATAAGCCATATGATGGCATACTACGTCAAGAGCGGAATCCACCATCAGCTTTCTAAGTCTTTGTTGCAGTGATGTTACACATGCAATGCAGGGAATGGGTGGTGCAAGAAAAGTTTTGGAACCAAGGTTTGTGTTATCCAACTGCTTAGATAATTGTAAAGCTGAGACATTTATTGAGGCATCTAATCTTTCTTGCCTAAAAAAAAATCAAAGAGAGGGAGAGAAAAAGAGAGGAATTTTCATAGTTGTAGTGTTTTTATTGGTTTTTCAAAGTCTTTTCAAGTTCATTGCCGTAAAGCTGGTCACTGAATTCCACCACTGCTTGGGGCATCAGATATGAACTGCTGAATCTATAAAAGTCGAGCTGATATGCACGTTTGATCCATACAGAGGGTAGAATGATAGTTGGCGGCTGTAGACAAATTCAAAAATCATTGGATGAGTTTTCCCAGTTGTTCTTATGGCCTAGAATCCATATTGATTTTGAATTTCCTGTATGTTTTTGTTTGTGTTGCATAACTTCTTATTTGTTGAAGTGCTTAGGCCTAGTAGTGTTTACATCTTAAAGAGCATCTTGAGTACTAACTGCATGGTAGTTGAGGAACCAATGATGTATATAAATCCATTGCCTTGTCTTGAAATTCTTCTGAGTAGTTTCTGAAATCTAATGATCTTTTATCTATAGTTAAGATTTAAACACAACAAAACCCTTTTTTTTTTTTTTTTTTTGGTTCAATCCTAATTAAAAAAAAAAATCCTAATTTTTTTAAAAAATTGTAGTTGTTGAACTTGGATTTTCTTATCCTTCTACATGCTGACAATCAAACAAAGGATCCTACCGGCAGGAAAATCAGTTGGAGGAGTATTTTCAACTCTGAATCAATTTATATCCTTTTATTATAAGGATGCTAGCCCTTGTGTCATGAACTAAATGTTTGTCACTAACTTAAAAAAATTAACCTATTAGACAGTAATATCTAATTGTTTTTATAAATTTAAAATTAATTTATATTTTATTATCAGGTAATCTTACCCTACTCAATTCTATTTAACACCCCAATTAAATGTAATAGATAACATCTAGGTATAAATGGGGTGAATCAAGAAACATGTGGGATCGTGACAAATACTAGAAAGGGAGAGTAGCATTAAGAGAATAGACGGGTGCCATTCCATTTGTAACAGCTCCCTATCCAGTTTGTCGTCGAAACCTACAAGTCGTGCAATCAGGCCCAAGAATTTTGCCGTTCTTTTTAACTTTAAAACGAAAACAGCTCATGACAATAACATTTCAATATTTTTCCCAGAATACTCACAATGCACAAAATTTTACTGATTATTGAAAGAATGAATAAAATTGAACAGAAATTCACAGAATACCATTACAAGACGAGGATATTGATCGGATTTAAATAATAATTTTGCAACTGCCTAAAACAAAATAATGGGGCCTAAACAGCCTCTCTACTCTTCGCGTGAAGATTGGAGAGAGGAGACTACTCTGGTTGCTCGTCAACTGGAGGAGGAGATGGCCCAAAATCTAGATTTGGGTAAACACCAGGCGGCCTGTCCCGAGGTTCGATTGATAGTAACTGGCTCGAATCACCCACAACATCAGCCCATCCGTAGTGAGGTTCAGCCCTTTCATCAGAAAAAGGTTTCGTCCCGTCAAACATTTGGGAAGTACAGCCAATTTACAAAGAGTTAATTCGATGCCGAGATATATAGATTTAGCTAAAAATACAAATCAGAAAAGCTGACCAAGAAAGAAATGTATTCTTACTCGCAATAGGTCTCCTCATCCACAACAATATCCCAGCTTTCACCTGTTGTGCTTTTCCCATATTTGTGAACTTTCCTGGTGAAGAGTGAAGGCAAGTTTATATTGTTTCCAACACACAGCAAACGAAGACAACTCATAAGCAACACTAAAATGCAATTCTATTATAGATATGAAGTGATGCGATAGTTGGAAATGCCAGATGTTGTGAAGAACTGATTGGCAATAACGGCCGAGTTCCATACCCATTTCCAAAATGTTCCTCTCCCCATGTCCTTGACCAACCTGCACATATAAGAGATGAAATAGATTCCCAGTTAAAGCAAAAACCTGGAAAGATCTTCACACCTAAATACAAATAATACATATGCCACAGATTATGCATCCCTTGCAATCCAAGAAAGGTCAACACACAATTCTTTCATCTCAATAGCGAGTGCATTATTCAGGAAAAAAAAAAAAAGGAACATATCTGTAATTAGTTTATTCTGCAATATTCAGAAAATATAATGATGACCAATGAGAGCAGTTCGACTGCAAAATAATAAACCATACAACTCATGGATCTTTGAAATCAATTACAGCCACAAAAGTCACAATGAAAAGAGTGCATATAGAGTAATAATATGGCAGTAATCACAAAGATTCTCCTCCTGTTTTCATAAAGAGTAACCCATGTTGAAGATCACAACAAAAATCTCTATTTGACTGGGATAAAATTAAACCATCTATCATTCATAGATTCACCCATCTGTTCTTTTCCAAGACAGTGAAAGGGTTTGATTTTGGAAACCATAGACAACATGTCCATCAAGAACCTACAAGGAATGGACCTTGTCACATTGTAATTTCCATAAATCTGAAAGAGCATTGTCCAAAGTTGAAACTAATAGTACAGACTTGAATGCAGCCTGCTCGATAAGAAAAATCTCTAATGTCAGGAGAGATAATAAATGGCCAATGAAAATTTAAGAAATTAAATTATTTATGCAGGCAGATACAGCATGAGCACAAGACATACGTTCACCACTGGGAGACACATGCCATGTCTCCCCTTGACGCGAACCTATGCCAGCAAAGAATTTCTCTTCCCACTTGTCTCCCCATTTGGTTCCCAATTCGGTCTCAGCCCATTTATCTGTCCTGAGGAGTAGAAAAAGAAAATTATATATACTTTTTGTTTCTCTCCAAAGTAAAAGCAGCACTCTTAGAATTGATGACAATTTAGCATCTCTTTGTTTTGCCATACATAGCATTTCTACTTCATATCATATCTTAGCAGACAGCATGACTATGATCAGATCTAGTGGAAAGATAGAATGAGTCATCTGCCAACTCTAGTGGCAAAACATTTCATAACTAGACTGAATTACAGCAAGTGTCAAATCCACTTCCAGCTTTCACAGTTTAAATCCCGAAGTTTCTGCACCCCACAACAAATATACCACATATTAACCTATAACTCAGTACAACTAACATCATTAACTGGTGAACAATGGCAGAAAATGATAAAATTCCTTAAAGCACATGCAAGTAAGCAACATCAAATGTCAGGTCCAGATGTATAGAGTGGAATAAAACTTTGCGCACAAAACACATCCAAGGAAAGAACAAATAGAGAACCATTTTAGAACAGATCCTCTTCCATCGTAATGCTCTCCCCACTTCTCCCACCATGACTGTTCATTTAGTCTCCCATACTTATGTGCCCCTTTCTCAGTCCAGCCTTTAGCATCATACTTCTCCCACCTAAGTCCAAAATAAAATGCATTAGTAAGTAGCAAATTGCTGATACCCAGAGAATGATCAACTACATTCTTTACACATAAAATTTGAGTATTGTAAATGTTGAGTATTCTGTTATCGTAATATCAGCTTACCATTTCTCATACCAACCAGCATTTTCACTGCCTGATTTTGCTTGTTTCTGAGCACTCCTCTCTATCCTTGCTAAATTGCTGTAAATTTCAAAATCATAAAATAATTGCATTGATATATGATTGAGAAACTTGGACATGTTTGATTTCCTGCTCCGGGATGGGTTGCATATAAGAAATTAAGTCGTTAACTTTCACTGGGAATGGTAAAAAGTAGTAAAGGACCTCCATTCATCTTGATGAAGCACCTCTTGCCATGTTTCCCACCATGAATCCCCTTCCGCATTTCTTCCAGATTTCTCCACGCCTACAAAACGTGAACTCAACTGAAAGTAAGCACATTTTGTTATAGAAGGAATAAGTCTCCTATATGTAGATGATAGCTTCCCATGCAGAATACTTGGCATCAACAAATTCAACGACCTGCTTTCACGTGCATGGCATACACCAAAATATTATTCCTAGTTGAAATTCCATGGCCATAGGACTCTCATTAGATTCTCTGGTGAACACTTCCAAAACCTTACCACTTCCATAATGATAAAGCAAAATTTAACTAGGACATGATTTCATAAACTTAAGCAGAGTTGAATTCAGTGCCTATTAGAATGGTTTTAAGTACTTCAGTTGTGAAAAAAAAAGGGAGATATTGACAACATTTCATATTTGTCAAATTCCTAAGTTATATTACTAATACAAGCTTTACAAATATTTCTCAATAATAGTGCTTTCATTTTCTAGTGTCTCACAATCAATAATTTTATTGCCATTGCTATTTCTATGTCTTGAAATAGAAGGTAACAGTACAGAAAAACTATCCAAAGATTTTCAGAATGATTCAGTGAATAAAATGCATATCCCAGTGATGACAAGTTGTAAGGAATGTACCTAGCTCTTTGTATCCGGTCCAATCACTTTTCTCCCACCACTGTCAAGGATATCAATAAATCCAATTAAATGCATCCACCTGGGATGATGCTTAATAGAGTTATAAAAACAATGTTAATGTAAACCAACTTAAAGAAATAGTGACAGTTGACTGATGCTGAAGTCTATGCACTCAAACCACAAGTTCTGGTCTAGGCCACCAAATCCAATCACATGTGGCAATTTCAGCATCAAAACTAAAAGGTAGAACTTCACAACTTTAAGGATAGCATTGGAACATGTTATACAAGTAAATGACACTGTACCGTTTCTGTCCATTCTGAGGAACCATCATGGGATCGGCCACCCATCCTTGCCCATCTACATCTGTATCCATTATCACCCAAGTCTTCCCCACTTTCTCGATACCAAGTACTGCCATCTTCATTAGTGCCAGACTCATTTACATTTTCATTTAACAAGTTGATGCCCCAGTCCTTCTCATTAGCAATACCAGTGTCTACAATGAATGAACCAATGACCACGACACCTCTTATTAGGCATGCCAGTTAAATGCCATCACATGTTATAAATCAAATGCCAGATTAGCCAGAATTTCATCATCAATATTCATTTCTATTGAACTTCCATATCTTACCTCTTTTTGGTGGACTATCACGAGACTGTGGACCGGAATTTCTTGGGGTACAACGAGGATAAAATTTTCCTTGTTTTGAGACAGAACAAGGTCTGCAACAAGTGTAATGGAAAACAACATCAAAGACTTGGCAAAGAACAATCATCCATTAAAAAGTGCAATAACCATCTCACGAACGATCATTATATATAGAAAGAACTAAACTTTGTACTAGTGAGTTGACTTATGGTAATCCCATGGGATTACATTAGCGAAAAATTAATTTTTCATAGGGATAAAAGTCCTCTGGAAACTTGCTGAATGTACTGGTGTAAACTGAAAAACGAGAGTTGAATTATTATCACTCTGAAACCCTGAAGCTTAAGCCACCAATCACATATATTGCACGAACTTTAACTGTGACATTTCAGCACAAACTAATACGCAAAACGATTGAAATTAAAGTAACATACTGAGGGGAAGCGAAGGGCATTGCAGGAGAGGCTTGGATTCGGGCCCTGTGAGAGCTCTTTTTCGGATCGAAACGCCATTCCTCACACTTTTCCACACTCTTACCCGACCCGCTCATCCTCCGAATCGGAACCACAGAGTCAGAGCAACAGCAACTGATTCGACTCACGCCAACTCGTTCACCTTCGAAAGAAACTCTCTTCCTCTTCCTCAGCTCTTCCAATCCATTACCGTGACAGTGTAAGTGAGAGATATCAACAAATCTGCCGACTCGGAAATCGAGCTGAGTGGTGAAACCTCTAGAACTGGCCGCCATTGATCAGGAAAATGCCATTGAGCGAGTGAATCTTTGCAAGTGTCTTAGAGGTACAAGGAAACTGTGAAGTGTATATTTATTAAGTTTAATTAATGATTAAAAAAAATTTATAAATGGACCAATGGTAACGGAGGAGAGAATTTCGGGGAATCTAAGTGTTTTGGGGGGGGTGGGTTTGTATTTGAAGGAAAAAGGACGGAAGGAAGAGACTTCGAGTTTCTCTAGAGAGTTGATATTGGAGAAAAGAATGAGCAGAGATCGGATCGGTTCGGCCACGACTGCGAATCCCGGTATTTAATGATACAAGTGAGCGGAAGCGGTCCCATGTTTGCATTTTGTATCCGTAGTCTCTCTCTACATTTACCACGTGTCTTTGAATGAGCCCTCACTCACTCTATGCAAATAAAATGAACCAGAGAATGAAGGCAATTCCAAATAAATTACAATAATTAAATTCAAATAATTGAAATTACTATAAATATTAACTGTTGAATAAGAACGCATATAATGATTAAGTGGATGGACGTTGTACCAGCATTGTAACTGGTTATTTGCTCAATAATTGTTGACGTGTCATGGATGAAATGTATACGTGGTTGAAGAGGGGCTACAATGCACAAATCAATATCCTCCCCAGTCTTTCTCCAAAAGACTTTCAAAGAATCTCCGGATTTTCTATTGAAATCTTTAGTGATGACAACGCAGCAGCAGTAGGTGGATGGTCCACGCGACCGAAATCAGAAACGACTGTCAGAGCTTTATCCCTGTTGGAAAGCAAAATCTCTGCATCTTATCCAACCAGTCTTTCTACTCCTGCCACGTTTGTCTAACTTGTTACACCTCGTCTCCACCACGTGTAAGCAATTTACTTGTCAATGACGTGGCAAGACATCTGTTGGCCATAAGCTTCCGATCTCGGATAAGCTAAAATATGTGGTAGCTTACGTGTTATGCATCACGTGGCAGGAGATGCTTGGTAGTCTGCCGTTGGACGAGGAAACCGAAAACAGGTTCACTGTGTTTTGGATAAGCTTAACGTCACTTCGAAAACAATTTCAACTTTCGACCACGAATTAAAATAATTATTTGTCATTATCAAAATTTTTGTCCACGTAATTAAAATTATTGACAGGAGGTGTGAAACATTTCCTGGCTTCAGATTCTAGAAAAGCAAGCAAACGCGCTGTGACAAATTTACAGATGAATTTTATAACAGATGATGGCTTTTCAGTGTGGTCCGTTAACAATTGAAAGCAACCAGAGAAGGGCCTGCAAAGGTCAACTTGAGCTGAACTTCATTTTCTGGACAGCAAAGGCTTCACTGATTCAACCAAAAAAAAGAAATGGGATTAAATCAATGAGAATTGTGCAGAAACATCTATAGATGTAATCGCTATTTCTCAAGGAAGTCTTCATAAAGAACATGTTCTGCAAACCCACATCTGGCGGAGACAAATGCCTGCATTCTCAATTCAAGCCATGCACAGAAAAGCATAGGAAACCTAACATTCATACTATAAGACATTTGTTCAATCGAAATAAAGGGAATGAAGGACCCAAACCAATTTAACTCTAGGTCTCAGTCAAGATTGCAACCTACTAAAAAGCTACATAGCAGGACTAAGAAACTTTTTTTTTTTTATGTTTCAGGAAATAATAACTTCAGAAATTTTTTTAATTTCCCTATATCACATTATTAATGACTTACTCCCCCATCATAGGATAGTGAAGCAAAAATCCAAGGCTCACGGGAACTCCAAGCAAAGCCTGTAATCATAATCAAAATCTGGTCAAATTTAAGTTCAAATCTATAGAGTATGGAAACCAGAGGATTGCAGCAATTACCGTATACACTGTCTTCATAGTCACTATATGAATTAAGCAGTGGATCACCCTTTCGAGTTTGTGATTCAACTAAACTGTCAAGAACAGGAACAAGAATAAAAATTATCAGAATAAATCAAACAAGGAAATAAGGTGCATAACATAACCTCTTTAGACTAGAAGATGAACCTTTCAGATTGCAGTTCATTGTAATTAGATGTAGAAGCTAACCACAGATTAACAGTCAAGTTTGTACCAGCACTCTGCTGTAGTTTAACACTTGCTTAAATAACTTCACGATTGAAACACACAGTAGTTATTTCTTATTTAATTACTGTCAACCAGGCATATACTGTCCATAAAATGTAAGAATTGGTAATCAGGGTTAATCGCATTTATTTTTTTACGATATCAATTATTAATCAAATTTGAAACTTAAATTTTTCATAGCCCAAAACAGGAACTACATAGGATGAATACGAACGTTGAGTTTTCGAGATTCTTTTGGCCTTCAAGACCAACAAATTATCTGCGATAAGAGAAGAGAGAATAAAAGAACAGAGAGATAGAAAGAGAGACCAAAATCAATCCGTCAAGGTTACAGCTGACAGCCCACGTCCTGCCAAAATTGTCAAATAGGTCACAATCAGAAAACTACAAGAACTATCATTCAAATATATTATTTACAGTGGACAAGGTAACTGAAAAACAAAGTCAAGAGTATGAAAATGAATGTCACACAACCATAGAAATTTGCAGTTGTATGAAGAAACATTTTGTCAATGCAAGAAAATAATTCAAAGTAGACAGAATGGTTGAAATCCAGAAACTTATTACCAGTGTGTATGTCCATGGAGCCCCTGGAAAGGTACCTTCAGCATTCTAAGATCCCATAGATTTATCCCAGATTCATCAGCTGCAGTGACCAATAGCAATAGACAATTATATTTTTTTCCAGGTGGTATAAACAGCAGTTACTAACATTGTCATCTTTGAAAGAAAAAAGGCATGCTACTGGGAATAACATCAAGAGATATGACTAAAACAACTGACACAATCAAATTCAGATGAGTAATTTGAAAGAAAGCACAATCACATTCAGATGAGCAGTTTGGGAGAAAGCACTATATTCTCAACTCAATTAAGTAATTAAGCTTCAACAAAAACTTAAAATATAGTCATTTATGAGTTTTATAAATGATAATAGAAATAGAATATTTTTCATTTCTTGGGAAGTCAGGTGCACCTTCTGGAGAAATAAGAGAGGCAAAAAAGAGATCCAGCATGGATTACATGACTGATAATAACAAAGTAAACATATTAAAGTACAAACAGATAGTATCACTTTTGTTAGTAACAAAAAGCCAAAACAATGGAATGCTAAAGACATTATACACATTTATCTTTCACTGACAAATCACCCGGCAAAAGGATTCTACATATGTGCATTCACACGATATTTGTGGTTCCAGTCATACACGAATAAAGAATGTTAGGACTCTCACTTTCAAGTTTTAAACTAATAAGATGGATATTCACGGATATTATACTCTAAGGCAGATCAGGAATATGACACTGTTGGCAGTTCAATCAGTAAAAATTCAAACAATCATAAATGTCTTATACTCTAAGGCAGATCAGGAATATGGCACTGTTGGCAGTTCAATCAGTAAAAATTCAAACAATCATAAATGTCCATATATCAAATAAGTACCCTAGTTCGTGCTGGAATTTTTCCTCAATCCACATATACAGGTTGATTTTATATATGTGGAGAAGCAACTCAGAGACATACAATACGACAATCTTACAAGTATATGCTTTTTCTTAGTGTCATAGTCCACATTTTGGATGTGGGAATGCTCGATTAAATTTGTATTCCTGCAATTATATCACTTCAGTAATTAGCCAGGAAAACACCTTGAGTTACATACATTCATCGCATAAAGGGGAACATCAAATGACAAGCAGTTTTAGGAACAACACTTCACTCGTGGCAAAAGAAAAAGGGAATCTTAGAATTAAGTTGTTGGAATTCAGTGTGAGCTCTTGAAGTTTAGATGACATGCATGCACAATTTTTATTACAAGGACACCCGTTTTCCAAAGAAAAAAGAGAAACACCACTTAAACATCCATGTACATGTTTCAAACAGAAAACTCATCTAGAGTATTTGAGCAGGCTGTGATCAATAGATAAATCACTTTGAAAAGAAGAAAAGGAAAAAAGGATGCAAAATTAACATACCTCATTGTCCTCAAATCCCAAAACTAGACTGACGATTCACCAGTTGCTGCAACAGCATTTACGTCATGTGGATCCCATGCACCACCAGATAAGTAGTGCAGCACACCAGAGGACTCTTTAGATTGTACCTGGATTTCCGTAAACAGATCTCAAAAACTACAAGCATGAGACATCCAAAAACTATCGTAGATTTAATGGGCATATTAAATTTTTCCACAGCAACTACAATGTATTTCCATTCCACCAGCTCAAAATCAACAATATGTAACGCAAACGATGCCCAAAGTTGATGCTAGGGAAAGAGCACATGTACCAAATCAGATACACAGAGAGTACCCCATGAATTTGATAAGGAGTTTTACCTGTGCAGTCTTGTTTGAACAATCCAAACTCCACAAGAAAAGATTTTCCTCATCTATGCTGATCAACTTATCGTGTCTACCAGATGGCCACCAGAGAATGCTGTCAATGATATACAGTGAGGAAAATGAAAAAATATGCCACAACCAAAAAGTAACTGCAATCCAAAAGCTCAGCACAAAATTCAGACTACATTCAATTCAAAAAAGAGAGAAACAAAATTTTAAATGTACAAAATAGACCAGCCAAACTTTTGTTTACCACAAACAGGTACACTATTACAGATTTCACGATATTATGTGTTAATTTCAAGAATAGTTCATAATTTCATCTAGTATTTTCCCATTTTCAATATACTTGTCAAACTACTGAGTTTCTAATTGGTGAAACGAAATATCTACGATTAGGGACCTATGTCAATTAGAGCACATAATTGCAAAAACCACGATAAATAAACTCACCAATTAATCTTACCAACGTGCTCATCAAGGGAAGCAATTCGTTCGAACTGAGGCGAATTTAGCTGGCCATATAACTCGGGGATTTGCCATATTGCTGCTCCGTAAGACTCACCTCCAATAACATATAACCAATGTCAAAACTATGACGCGAAGTGAAAAATCAAACGGAAGCTCCAAAATCAACATTGATCAAACATTACACATTATCGAGATCAATCAGTTACCAGGGGAGAAAATAGTAGAAAAATGCGTTCGAATGGGCAAGAAGAGAGGTCCCAGATCTCCTTAGGATGGGAGAACAAACCCTCGCAAATTAGTTCACTTCCCCGGATGAAAGCCGAAGCAAATGCACCTGATAGATTCCCAACCAAATGTAATTACCTGGATTTATAACATAATTGAGATTATTTTAAGAGAAAAAAAATCAAAATCAAAATCAAACCTCGTTTTCTTCTTTAAGACTGAGAGTTCCAGTAAGGAAGCCGGTGTGATCCGTGTCTGCTTTGACATCCGATATGCAACTAGCCTGCGTGCGCAGACGATTTAGAATCTGAATAACCATTCATTGTTTCGAAAGCAAAGTTTAAGTCGTGCGTATTGACCTGATACTTGAGACCGTTACCTATCCCAGAATATCCTCCTTGCATTGCTGCAATTTTGGTACCAAGCTTCAACCAAGCTCAGACCTTAGTCAACAGCAAACGGCTTACCAGTAGCTTCGATTTTTTATTTTTTTTTTTTTCTTTTCAACCTACTTTTGGGCCTTTTCGAGTTCGAGCCCGTTCATTGTGGGCGGTCCAACCCTTCGAACGATAATGTGCCGCCCATTTCAATAATGCCGCACGTGTGAAATAGTAAGTCGGCCATTAAACGTGAAACTTGAGAAATTATCAAATGGATGCTATGAAGAATAACAATATTTAATTCAATTAAATGATAAAATTGCGTGCGATAATATTACTTATTTACGTCTTACACTTTTTACATATTATTTTAAGTTAAAATTCAATTATTTAATCATGTAATCCCTCGCAATTGAAATTAATGTCCCCGTAATACATGCCTCAGTTTTCATATTTTCAATTATTGACCTGGAATTTCTATGCTAATTAACGCCGCTGATCGCTGATAATCTTCTTCGACCTGTGGTTTTGTCAGTCTAACTCAGTCAACATTTCTGTTAATTGTGCAGAAAATAAAAGTTAATGTACTAACTAATTTTAACGGCACTCACGTTTTGTCAGCCTGGCTTGTTCCGTAACAGGGTTACAGCGAATGATTAAGACTTGACAGTCTAAGATCAAATCTGTGTGGCACTAATTTATTGGACAAGGATTTTTTTGTCTTTTTATTTTTAATTTTATTATATACCAACACATAATATAAATAATATAATTAATATTTTAAAATTTTTAATTTATATTATAAAATATTTAATTTAAAATTAAAATATAATTTCAATCATTTATTATAAATACATGCTATATTTTAATATTTAATAAAAAGTTAAAAATAAAAAAAACAAAGAAAATCTTCTCTTAATTTATTAAAATTAAGATTTATTATTTTAAAAAAATTTAAATAAAATAATTTTATTATGTTAATATTATTATA
>CP135570.1:7488416-7579076 GCA_032401905.1 Swietenia macrophylla | reverse complement strand
TAATCTTCTTCGACCTGTGGTTTTGTCAGTCTAACTCAGTCAACATTTCTGTTAATTGTGCAGAAAATAAAAGTTAATGTACTAACTAATTTTAACGGCACTCACGTTTTGTCAGCCTGGCTTGTTCCGTAACAGGGTTACAGCGAATGATTAAGACTTGACAGTCTAAGATCAAATCTGTGTGGCACTAATTTATTGGACAAGGATTTTTTTGTCTTTTTATTTTTAATTTTATTATATACCAACACATAATATTAATATTTTAAATTATATTTTAAAATTTTTAATTTATATTATAAAATATTTAATTTAAAATTAAAATATAATTTCAATCATTTATTATAAATACATGCTATATTTTAATATTTAATAAAAAGTTAAAAATAAAAAAAACAAAGAAAATCTTCTCTTAATTTATTAAAATTAAGATTTATTATTTTAAAAAAATTTAAATAAAATAATTTTATTATGTTAATATTATTATATAGAAAAATTATTTATTTAATAAAATAAAAAATTTATTCATAAATAATAAATAAAAATTTTATTATTTAATTAATATAATAAAAAATTTTAAAATTTTTTATTAATTTATTTTATTTATTATTAATAAATATATTTTTTATTTTATTAATTAAATAATTTTATTATATGAATAATAATTATAAAATAAAAATGTCTGCCCTTCTCCGCTGCCTGACAAAATAATGTAATTGACCAGAATTTGCTTGTCTCGTCCTTGGCGGCGTTCCAAGTACACGTGGCCAATTAATAAGCGTTTCACCGGATCTCGCTGTCCGCAGATAAATTTTTATTCCCGCATTTCACAAGGTTAATACTGGGGTTGGCAGGGTACAAATTCGCCTTGGTATCCGTGTTTGTTAATTAATTTATTTTTAATTATTCTTTTGAAGACGTATTTTGTACAGTATCCGAAGTCAAGTTCTAAAGCAAAGGTAAAGCATATTTTTAACGAAATTTAAAAAAGACCCCAAAAAGTTTTAGAATTACCACATAAGTCCAATCTCGTCACGCTAAAAGAGGGAGGCATCCTCCTTCGCAATCACAACTACTACAACTTAACTTCTAATTTTTCTGTCTCTCGAGATCTCTCCATCTTCGTATGACCGTAGAATTTCTTTAAGGATGAAGGCTAAGTGAAGATCCAACAAGGGTTGTTAAAGAAAAAGACAAAGAAGAAAAACCGAAAAAAGGAAGAAGATGGTAAGGAGTCCAAGAAAAACCACCATGCAAATTACTAGATGGGTTACGGATCCTGATTGGCGCCTTCTTCTTTTTGTAATTACTCCATTATCTATTCTCGTCTTTCTATCTTTATCATCTACGCCCATTAATAAGTTTTCCTCTCTTATCCCCCTTCAATCCTTTATTTTAACAAGTACGCTTAAGCCTCCGAATGGGGCTCCGAATCGTCGTGAACCGGTGGTGAGCCGGTGGGAGGATGAGTTGCATCGGTCGAGGATTGCTGTGTGTTTGGTAGGTGGGGCCAGGAGGTTCGAACTCACCGGTCCGTCTATCGTCGAGAACATTCTTAAAGTTTATCCGAATGCGGAACTATTTTTGCACAGTCCGATGGACAGAGACGCTTACAAGCTCTCATTGCTAAAAGTCGCGCCTAGGCTCGCATCGGTTCGTATTTTCGCGCCTACTCCCTTGAATGAAACCGAGTCTCAGCTTCGGGTACTTACCGCTGCCCACTCACCCAATGGCATCCAGGTACATATTGGTTTTTCCTCGACATTAACCTCTCTTACAATTTTTCAAATGTTATTCTTATATTTTTTTATATTGATTAATTTTTGAAAAATGTTAGTAAAATAATAACTATACGGTGGTTGTACCCGTGTCCATCTCCCTTGGGTCCACACACCTCCTCTGTAATGGTTAATAATGGTGTTTGGTTTGAACCGAGCAACCGCAATTTTCCACACCTTGTTTCCGTACTTTTGCTCCTTTATCAGAAAGGTCCAGCTGGAATTAACGCTTTAATTAACTATTATTAGGTAATTTTTGTCGGGTTAATGATGGTTAATATAATATATAATAATCTAATTAATATTTTTAAGTTATCGGTAATTTTTGTACGACTATTATTAATAATAAATAAATACGTAACATTTTATATTTAGAACGAAAGTCGCATGTATTATTCTAAATTTTTTCAAACTTTTTATTATTATTTTTTTTTTGGAAAAAGTATTCGATCCTATACACGACGCACATGAATCCGATCGTTGATTCTAGACACGTGTATTACGGATATGCATTCTACTGGGCCCGGGTTATAACGGAATTTACGATTTTCTGTTTGATGCGGTTGTAGGGCCTGCTGCAGTACTTCAGTCTCGTTGAAGGATGCCTGAAGATGGTAGCGGCCTACCAAGAACGGAAGAATTTCACGTACGACTGGATCGTCCGAACCCGAGTAGACGGGTACTGGAACGCGCCGCTTGGCCCGGAAAACTTCATTCCGGGTCAATATTTAGTCCCACCCGGATCCAACTACGGGGGGCTTAACGACCGGCTCGGCATTGGAGACCTCAACACTTCAATAGTAGCGCTTTCCCGCCTCTCTCTCATTCCTCGACTCGACTCAGCTGGGTTCCGCCAACTCAATTCGGAGGCCGCATTCAAAGCTCAACTCACCAGTCAAAACATACCTTACCTCACAAAACGTTTGCCTTTTTGCGTCGTAACTGATCGAAAATACGCGTTTCCTCCATCTCGGTTTGGTGTGCCCGTGGCGGCGTTATCGAGTGGGGGCCCGCTGAGTGGGGCCAAGTGTAGGCCGTGCACGGCGGTGTGTCAAGGGCCGTGCGTGGCGCACATTATGCCCTCGGTTTATAAAGGGTGGAGCTGGACCAATTGGGAAAACGGTTCTCTGGAGTTGTGTGATGCTCATGGTCATTGGGAGAGAGGTTGGGAGAAGATTTTTGATAGAGTCGCCGGAACGAAACTTGCTTCTGCGAGGAAAAAAGTTAGGGCATTGAACATGAAAAACTGCGTTCATGACTTTATGAAAATGAAGAAGCGTGCTTTTAGCTGGGAGGCTCCGCCGCCGGAGTATATATGTGGATTTGGGTTGGGCAGTTAGTAGACACTTTGCTATTGTAAAAAGTGAGAAACTTACCGGATTCGTTTGGAAACAAATCTATGTGGGAAATCTCGGCTGTTTACACTGGTATAGTTTGTGCCGTTCTTTTTTTTTTTTTTTTATTGGAAAGAGGAGATAGTTTTATGATGTTATTGCCTTGTGCGATTGAACATTCTTTGAATCCTGGGAGGACCCTGAATTTAACGTGGATTAGTTGGCGGTTACTTAATTAATTAGCTGCAAAACTGAAAGAAGTTTCAGTATGCAGTTAGATCGGAAAATATAATACAGAACGGTGGTTGATGTGCCACACTAACTCTAAGCACATGTTGTTTCGCAGCCAATGTTTCTATGACTGGCTGCCGCTTGTTATCATTTCGACATTTCCTTGTCTAACCACGCCTTGCGAGTCGTCAATGAAGTTTAATTGGGTGCAGGATTAGTGGCACGAATCAGAGGCAGTCCTCAAGAAGCAGTTCCTATTCTGCGCAGTCACTTAGAGATCGCATAAAGCCTCGTGGCTGCTCTCTGCCATTTAAAAGTCAAACGTCACTTTTGAAGTTATAATTAATATTAAATCTGTACATAACCAAATAGAACTAACACAATTTATATCTATTGTGAGATAAGAGTCAAACAGACACATTAATTTTTATTATAAATTTATATTTATTTCACAAACACTTCCACTGCTATATTTTAAAAATATACCCCAAGAGGCTTTTGGCTTCTAAATGCACCCAACATGCATTCACAATCGCGCATAATGACAATGATTTGAAATGCCCCTTGGTGGTTCTCAACTTGGTTGGGCACAAAAAGACTAGATTTCGGGCCGGTTCTTATTAAATTGGACTTCGACCACCACAAATTCCCCAGTCAATTCTAAAATTAAATCAAGACAAGACATAACGTTATTCACAGATTTCGTTAGACAGCCATAGATTTCGTTTGACACAAACCATGTGCAAATAAATGAAAGGGATGTTCTAAGAAACCGATAGTAATTTAATTACTGAATGTAAGGTTGGCCAGTGACATCGATGTCACGGTTGCCCGACGAAGGCGGAGGTTGATGCTTGGGCTTAGAATCAGGCCCAGCCCGCCCATCAGCACCCAGCGTTTCACTAGCGAGGGGTTTTCCTGCTTTATTCGCTTGTCCTGGTTCGTTGGCATTGGCATACATTCCACCGCCGCACGCGTCACGTGTGATCGGCTTCGACGGTGAAATGTTAGGTGGTTGGTGCTGGTTCTGATTGCCCCCCCTCGTCCCGCCTATCACTCTCTCTTTCCATTGCTTTACACTCGAGACTAGGAGAATCTCATCAGCCAATTCCGTAGCCTTTTTCTACTCCTCCCTTGCGCCGTCATTCAATTACAATTGTCAAACAGACAAAAGAAAAACTAAACGTGTTACAAGGTGACTACGTGGCATCCGAAAGTAGCAACCGCATCACTCCTTACATGCAGAGTCAATTCTTGATCTGTAGTCAACGATGTGGGCTGCTATTTTGTAATAATTCCGGGTTCAACCGTATTTTGGGATGAAAACTGCTAGACTGGAGCCTTTAGTTTGCCTCTGAATGAAGGGAATCCCGCAAGTAGGTGCCCAGGCTGTTGCCTTGTTGTCATGGCACCGCTGTAAACCTGTCACATTCCCTCCTTTATTTCTTCATTTGCCTACCAAAAGGACTAAGAAAAACAGCCGCTAGTGAATTAAAGATTATTCCGGTAAATGGAAAACGTGAGCATTTTCTTCTTCTTCTTCTTTTATTTTTCCTTAGCTTTAATTAGGTGAAGATACCTTCTTATCAATTTCCACCGCTCCACGTGGGCTGTCTCAACTCCTCTCAATAACCAATGATACGGTTACAGGGATAATCTGCCCTAGCATGCACAAAACGGGAATTCCCACAACGCATCGGGATTTTCCTGTTAACACCGTTTTGGCTAAAGAATCTCGTGGCTCTAGTTTGAAATCTTATCTGTAATTAAGTCATTCGAGAGCTTTGATGACAATTTGTTCCAAGCCAATCTGTCATGTCTGGCTGCCAAGCATTCGTGTCTAGAATTCCGAGCTAGTGGATTTTGCCTAATTAGTTGAGTAAGATGGTATAGGGATTGAGTTCCACGTAGTCAGGCTTCGATGGTCAGTCTTAGACCTAACATTTAATCAACACACGGTTGAGATTGGTCTATTCTTCTTCATTCTTGGCCTCGCAAAGCTTTAATCCATTATTTTGCTTACTTAAAGCATCATTTCCAGCAAATGTTGGCTGTTTACGTCTGCAAGTTTGATCTTTCTCTGGAATCCCGAATTTCTTTTAATGAATGTGGTATTCATTTTACTCAAACAATACAGGTTAGCGTACGTTGTGAAGGGTATGAAAGAGGAATATATTGATCAATTTATAGCCAAGCCACCGAGGCATTTTGTTAGGTACCAAACAAGAGAAAAAGCAAAGCAATGCTTTTCAATTATAAGTTCGTTTCAGTTCTTTTTCAATCCGTGATCACTACAAGTATTTAAATGGGAGTTGGCAGTCAACTAGAAAATTGGTTATGGAAATTTATTTCAACTATACGATAACTACTTACTTTTAAAATATGAATCATCCATGAACTCGCATAACATGAAAGAAATAACGCCGCCTGTCCAGCATATCTCGTGAATATCGGCATCAACACCCTCATTTCCATTATCAATTCATCATGATAACTGAATAATGTTTTCTTGCTTTAATTTTTCTCTTTCTTTCCAAACACCCTTTTTATTGTTCTATTGCAGGAATATTCTCAAATCATAAACGGAATGTACCATTTCCAAACCGCGGACGGTGTGTGGGTCGGTAATAACAGTTAATTATTAGATCACAAACTCCAAACATTTAGTTTGACTTTTAAAGATTCGTATAATGTTTTCACAGATTCCAAGCTGCGTGTAAATCTTTTATTTCAAGTTCCAAGTTCCGCGTTAAGTTATAATTAGCTCCGCTTAATCCTCTTCGAATTCCTAAAGCAGCAGGCCCGAGTGGAGGTCGAGGCTGGTGGACTGGCTATCCGCTTGATTTGATCTACTTGCATTAACAATTCAAATTACGCGTATAGATTAGCTTAGCTTAGCAGCCGTAGAATCCTTGGGAAATTGAAAATTAAATTAAAAAAAGAAAAGAAACACATGCACTGGCAGTGGTTTTAATGCAGCAAAGCCTGACAGAACTCAGTTGGTCGTATGTTTGTGACACTTAATTAAAAACCCTTCTGTTTAGTTAGGTGTGTAGCTTGGGAAACAATAAAATTCAAAAGCATGGTTCTGGCGTTTAGCCATCGTGCTTTCGTCCAGATTTCTGAGTCCCGCCCATGCCGTTTTATTTGAATTAGGTGGCAGCAGGCACAGCCCAATATTGCCTAATAGTTCCAAATCAGTTGAAAGAAAAGCAATATAGAATTGAAATTCATTCATCAGTTTTATCTTTTAACTTCTAGATTGGTGTTTTCATTTCAATTGGAAAATTCTATAAGTTCTTGATAACTGTTAGCTGGACTGGAATTTACAGCAAGAAATTGGAGCCCACAACAGCGATCAAGAAAAGCCAGCGTGTCAAAACCACGTGGTGTCTCCTCTCCAAAGGAAAAGGAACCCGAAAACTCCTCGTTTTGCAAGCCTAAACCCACATGATTAAGCTTGACATCTATAATTATTCGCGGATCCAGTCTCCTCTATTCTCCGACCCCTCGTGCGCCTTGGTTGTCTTCCCTTTATATACACCCCTTCTTCATTTCTCTCTTCTTCGCCATAGCAAAACAATCGAGAGAAAATTATAACACAAGGAACTTCGAGAAACAATTAAACACCAACACCATTACTATTACAAAAATGGTTGGCGTTTTCAGACGTTCTCTTTCTTTTCCTAACAAACATCCCAACCGTCCATCAAAACCACCCATATCTCATCACATTAGATCCATCAGTCTTCCTTGCAGATCACATCCGTTGATTTCCCTGATCAAAGATGATATCAGTGAGCTCAAATCCTGGTCTTCCAAGTCAGATAACCGAACTTCGGCTTGGCTTTGTGAAAGCTTGAGCCGGCTCAAAGACGTTCATAATTCACTTGATGATATTCTCCAGCTCCCTCAGACGCAAGAGTCTCTTCGCAATCAACACGAGTGGGTTGATAAACTGTTGGAAGATTTTCTTCGCTTTGTCGATGTGTACGGAATTTTCCAGACATCAGTTTTGGCGCTTAAAGAAGAGCAGTTTGCGGCGCAGGTGGCGATAAGGAAGAAAGACGATTCGAAGATAACTTTGTATTTAAAAGCGAGAAAGAGAATGGCAAAAGAGATGACTAAACTCGTGTCTGCAATTCGATGTATCGGACAATACCCAGTTCCGAGATCGATGTTGTCGTCCATGGCCGACGCTGAGTTGGCTGGCGTTGTCAGTGACGCTGTTGACGTGACAATGCTGGTTACAGTTGCTCTTTTTAATGGAATTTCAATGGGGTTTGCATCGCGAAAGTCTTCTTGGATGGGCTTGAGATTGAGCAAGAAAGCTAATAAAGTCAAAATTGAAGAGGGTATTCAAGAATTTCAACACGTTGGCGTCGAGAACTTGTGGGGTTTGAAGAATAATGGAGATGAGGAAGTGAGGAGCGTTTTGAAGAAAATGCAAAACTTGGAGGATTGTATTTGTGGAATTGAAAGCGTTGGCGAGAAAGTGTTTAGAAGTTTGATCAGCACTAGGGTTTCACTTCTCAACACTCTCACACAGTAGAAAAGTAGAGATTTAATTTTAATTTCCCTTTTCTTGTGTTCTATCCACTAGAAAGAAATGAAAATTTGTCAATAAAAACAAAAAAAAAAAATAGATTAAGGCATCGATCAATGGCGTACAGTCTAAGTTTTCTGTAAATTAATTGTCTAATAGAACTACACGCTACATGATTCAAAAGAGTATTGGTGAGTATCCTAGAACGCAAGCCTAATCATACGCAATAATGAATTACCAGACAATTTAAAACACAAAAGACAATAATATATAACATGTAATTATTCATCCGATTTCATAAGATCATCTAACAAATGCAAGAGGATGAAGCAATACTAATTGAAAAAAACTAGCACATGGTTGGTCTGTTGGACATAATTGAACCGATTCAGGTGATTTTATCAATTTAAAAATGTGTTTAAGTTTTGCTGGAAAGTCGTATAATTTTAAAGAACCAATCATTCCCTTATCATGACTTCTGTTTCAACCTCAAAGCATTTGAGAATTAAGAGAACTCATAATGCTTATTCCTATAATTGGCATGGCCTCGACAGCAGATTGTAGCTCAAAATTTGAACATGTTACAGTGCATCTCCCAACAAAATAAGATTAAAAGAGAATGCAGTCCCTTATCATTTTAAGTTCTACAATTTTCTAGCCATTTATTGGGAGGAAAATTTCTTGACAATAAGGGTGTGTTTGCTGGAAGAATGAAAAAGAAAAGAGTGAAAAATTTTCTTTTCTTTTCTCTTGCCTTTTCTTTTTTTTTTTTTTAATTTCTTTCAAAATTTTCAAACCAAGCAAAGCCTAGGAGTTGTATTCTACTTGCATTAACTCAATGCAAATTTTAACATTTTTGAGTTGATGATTAGTTGTCATTAATCGTTTCTAGCTTTGTTACATGGGATTTTATGCTTTGGGTTATTTCAAATTCAATTCGGCTAATTTTCGCTTCCCACCAAAATGGGCCATAACCCACGAATCAAAATTTGTGTGTTCTTAGAATTACACTAGGTTCATTTAGCAATAGTCTTCTAAGTCATGGGAGGTTGGGACAACTGTTTTAACGGTTCCTTTTCACTCTTCCCAAAATACAGGAATAAATTACATAAAAAAAAAAAACAAAAGAAAAATACACACCTTTCCGACAAAGTTGAGTTTCAATTTAAATAATACACATCAAGCAAAGCCCTTCTTTTCCTTAGACAAGTTTAACCACAAAGATACCTAAGAGACACTAAAAGGTAACGAATACTTTTGAAGCCTTTTGTGTCACAAGTTACTACGACACTTGTAGGATTATAGCCTTGTAGGCTTAAACCTTAAACATTCCCATGTTTTCAGAAATCAGGCAGTGAAAACGGGCAGCACTTTGCAATTACATCGTCTAGCAACGAGCAGGAAGAAGGGTAAGGTGGGGGGGACCTTGGTGTTCCTTATACAGTCATGTGATTGCACGTAAAATTACAAAGTAAAAGAGAAAAAAAGTTATCTTCACGTCCCTACTTTGCATATTCTTATTAGGGCACTAGCAAAAGTTATAGCCTTTAAAATTTTGGACATGCTCGTATGTGCATGCTTGCAGGCAGCAACGAGCTTAGGACCATGCCTTATTGTCCTGTAAAAAATCTCCCGTCTCTTTGAAAACAACAAAAGCTAGAGATAATACAGCCAAGATTCACTTAGTTGGATTTCCACCTTATAACCCATCCCTTCTTTTTAGATGTATGATCTATCGTCAGATTCAAAAATCACCATCATTGACGTGACCCTCTTTGCTTCATTCTCAACCTGTTAAAGTTAACGGCAATTAGGTTTATTTGCGGTTTAATAACATCCGGGTCCCTTATCTTTTGTATTAGATTAACTTGTCTCAAATATATCTCTAACCTTTTATTGAAACAGCTGAAATACCTTACAATGCTAAGCGGATAAAATTCAAAATTGTAAAGACAATATAATCGTTTTTATATGAATTATGGACTTATTTGATATAAATCAGGACTAAATATTCTTATATATAACAAATAAAAAAATTAGGGATCTAAATGTTATTATTCCTTTTCTTTTTTTTTTTCAGAATCTACTGCTTTCAAATCCTAATCCTTGTCACTGGCTTTTTCTTTCCAATATTCATTTCACAGCATGGCGGAGAGGTACTAGGAATATCCAGTGGTTGGGTTAAATTTATTTCCCACAAAGATTGAGAAACAGTAAAATTGAACAGTATCATAGACGTTATGTGTTTGAGAGCCGTTTACTTTTGGTACGACCATCATTTTGGAATTGAAAATCACTTGGCTGCCCCCGTATCATTGAACATGAAGCGCAAACAAAACTAACTTATAATGATGACTAGTATTATTGGCAGTTTGAAAATGAAATTTCCCTTTTGGCTCGTCAAATCATTAGGGTTGCAGATGTGAGATGGCTTGTGGGCAATGCCAAATCCAATTAATCATTTGTTCGTTGTATGTCTAGGTCATGGGTTATCTTTTGAAATGATTTGCAGGCCTAGTTGTCTAATGTCTACAACCTACGCCCTACAAAAAAATAATTACAAATATGAGGGAGCAGTCTGCAAATAAATTAATTTATTTCTTCTTTAAAAATTTGGACGTTACTAAAACGGGGTCTCTAAAAGCATTCCTAATTGATAACAGTTCTTTTCGTCTATTTCAAAAAGGAAAAAGAGAGATTTTACGAATTGCGAATCATTCAAATTAGCGTGGTATAAATGTAATATGTAAAAAAAATAAGGGACAATTATAAGGGTAATAGTTAAATATGTCATAAAATAAAGACCATCCGTGCAAAAACCGAAAGTATTATTCAAGAGACGTTACATAATGCCAATCCCGCCACTCCTTTTTCCCCATACAAAAAGCCGACTCCTCTACTTTCACTCCTCCCTACCTCCTCATTTATGCAGCTTAAATGCGTCATAAAATTCGGGCTTCGTTTCATCTTTCCGATTGAAAACCTCGCCGGAAACTGGAGTTAGACGAGAAAGCGGGAGGACGCGTCAACTATGGGATGCACCACTTCGAAACTCGACAACCTCCCTGCCGTTGCTCTGTGTCGCGACCGCTGCAAGTACCTGGACGACGCGCTTCATCATAGCTATTACCTCGCCGAGGCGCACGTTGCCTATATGCAGTCTCTGAAGACGATTGGCCCCCTTCTCCATCAGTTTTTTGAACATTGTGGTTCTCATCATCCCCGTGATTCTCCGTCCAACAGTGATACTGCCATTAAATCGTCGAAATCTTCTCCGCCTGATCACTCTCCGTCGAGTTTGACATCGGATTCGCATATTCAGTTTGATTCGGATTCTGAAGAGGAAGATAGAAATAAAGATTTTGAATCTTTTAACCGGACTCATCACAATTATTTTAATCAAGAAATCCTAGGTTCAATTTCGGATACGTTTATGCAGGTCAATTATAACGATAGTTCTAGAAGTTATCGGTACAATAACTACTCGACATCTAATGTTGAATTTAGCGACGGTGATTGGGAGCATAAGACGCCGCCGCCGCCGACTCTGAGCAGCTCAGCGTGGGATTTTTTGAACTTCTTTGAGCCACTGGAGAAATATGAACCTCCTTACAGTCCTAATCGTGAATCAAAACAAGGCAATGAAAGTGGAAGAAATCACGATAAAAATTCGGTAGTGAATGATCAGGTTAAGACTAAGCCCACTTTGTTGAAAGAGAAAGGTGACGAAGGGAAGAGAAAGACTGCAGTTTCAGAGAAAGAACGGCTAACGGAGCCTGAATCGAAGAATCAAAGTGGTCAAAGGGTGGTCTCTGAGATTATGAAAGAAGTAGAAATTCTATTTGAGAGAGCGTCGGAGTCTGGTAGCGAAGTTTTGAAGATGTTTGACGCTGGTAAATTCCGTTATCAACAGAAATATTCAGCTTCTCAAGGTAATCTCTCCCAATTCTTGGATCTCTTCCTTGAACTGCATTGCATGTCACAGCGCACTAATCATTTTCAACAGCAGAGCTGTTCATTTTCAATACCAAATTAAGTGTGTTTTCAAAACCAACAACAAATACAAAGCAGAAAAGCCGCCTCTGCAAAACTACGGAGATATTTGAGAAGCCTTTGGGTTTCGTTTCGTTTTTGCTGCAGATCTTTGTCCTCGCAGGAAAATGATTTTGAATTGTTGCATTTTGGATTTTAAGACAGTGGATTCTATTTCTAATAATTGATTAGGGAGTATGACTATTAGTACAGTGAGTTCTGACGAAATTGGAGTTTGAAAGTAAAAACCCAAAATTTTTTAAAGCTTTATCTTGCATTGCAGTATCTTCCAAGATGTTTTATGCTGTGAGTCCATCGAAAGCCGCCGTACCCACACCTCTTAGTAACCAAGGGTTTGACGATGATGTGGTACTGAATCCAAGGAACTTAACAGCAACTTTGAAGAAACTGTGCATGTGGGAGAGGAAACTCTACGATGAAGTCAAGGTACGCTTGCTTTTACTGTGGTCCAAGCTGCTTTTTATCTTTATCTTTACTTTTTTACTTTTAGTGATTCTTGATAGATCACTGAACAGGGGAATATTAGGTGAACGCATAGTTGGACATGATGTACATTAACTTTCATGTATGTATTTGGATGAGGTTCCAAATCATCTTAGAAAAAGTAGGAGTTTGTGATTGCAGGAATATTATGTTTTCTTGGTACCTCTGTTTTGCAATCATCGTTCATACACTTGACATGGTTAATTACCTTCATACTTTATCTGAGTTTTCACCAAGTCAGCAGCTTCTGTTTGGCAAACAAGCTTTTAATACTTTACCATTTTCTGACAAAAGTGAACTTGCCCATATTTACGTATTTGAGTTTTTCAGGATCAAGTTATATATATGCTATGCATTCAAATTTGCTCTCAAGTTGTCTTACTTTAATTATAGTGTGATAAACATAACTCAGACGATTATGTATACATACATATAGTGTTGTTTGTGATTATGGTGACACCTCGACTGGTGTCTCAATTTCTGTGCGAATTATGATCTACCCAAATGATGGATCCTTCGGAACAATATGGTAGCAGATTTTTTCTATCACAGCAACTAAAACAGGGTAGCTCATTTTTTGAATTCTTAAATGTTTTATGTTACTAGATGAAATTTTGTAATAGATTGATAATGCACTAAGAAATTTTCAAGTTGCAGCTAAAATGCGAAGTTATGGCTATAAGGCACAGCATGAGTAATGGTTGTTGTGACTGGTACAGAAAGTGAAATTTGCAATATTTTCTCCTTTGGTGATGACTAATGCAATCGTGAAATTTCTTCTTCTAATCTCTTATTTGCCCCCTTTAGTTTGAATTTACCCAAGGTGACTAGGTATTTCTGCCAATTGTAAGACGTCAGTCTTTCTTTGTAGGCTGAGGAAAAATTGCGTATACTTTATGCAAGGAAGTGTAAGCAGATGAAAAGTTTGGATGACAATGGTGCTGAAACTCTAAAAGTTGAAGCAGCTCGCGCTATGCTCAGGACTTTGTCTACCAAAATTAAAATTGCAATTCATGTTATTGGCAAGATGTCAATTGCCATAAACAAGTTGAGGGATGAAGAGTTGTGGCCACAGGTCAATGAATTGGTTCAGAGGTACGAGAATATTCCGTGTTTTCAGATGACTGTATATTCCTTTTTCTCTCTTATGCTCGACTGAGAACATAACTTGAAGTCGATAATGGACAAATCAATTCTGATGAATGCTTGTTGTCCCAACTGAAACATAATGTCACAGTAAGCTATTTGTTGTAATGGTTGGAAATGTTAAATCTTCTCTTACAGAAAGAAAGACAAATATTGCAATATCATTTGAAGAGAAAAAAATTTGTAGTCTGCAATGAAGGCAGAAGAATTTTTCAGAGGCTTTACTCATCCTCTTTATCATTTGTGATGGAAACTGCATGAGTTATTGAACTTACTTCTGCCATCAGAGCGGTTCTATTTCTGTCCTTCTGACCTGTTTTTCCTACTCGTTCCTACATTTTGCTGGTCGGTAGCAATCTTTAGAATGAATTTTTCTTGACATGATGCTTAAATTTTGTTTAACTGAAATCAATACTTGATGTATGCAGGTTACTCCATATGTGGAAAGCAATGCTAGAATGTCATAGGGGTCAGTTCCAAACCGTTATGGAAGCCAAAATTTTGGACGGCATTGCGCCAAATGGAAAGCTTGAGAATGCTCATCTCGAAGTTGCCATAAAACTCAAGTTTGAGCTACAAAATTGGAACCTTAACTTCTCCAATTGGATTGAAGCACAAAAAGGCTTTGTCAAAGCCTTGAATGGTTGGCTACTGAAATGTATTCGACATGAACCTGAAGAGACGCCTGATGGCATAGCGCCCTTCTCTCCTGGCAGGATTGGGGCACCCCCGGTGTTCGTGATTGCTTATCAGTGGTCGCAAGCCATGGGTATGCTATCGGAGAAGGAAGTGGCTGAAGCTCTACAAGGTCTTTTCACTACTGTAAGCCAACTCTTGGAGCAACATAACACAGAGCTGCAGCAAATGGCAATTGCCAACAAGGACTTGGATAGAAAAGTAAAGATCTTGGAGAGAGAAGGGGAAAAGATGCGAAAGGTATTGCAAGCACGAGAGAAAAAGATGACTTTATTGGCTAGGGAAACTAATAAAATTACGAATATTGGTAGCCTGCAATCTGGTCTAAAACAGACTTTCATGGCTATTGAGAGATTCGCTGCCAACTCCAAGCAAGCTTACGACGAGCTTCATGTACGAATTGAAGAAGGAAAGTTTACTCAAAGAAACTCAGCAGGTTCTTAATACAAACCAGGTATCCCTCCCCTGCCCCTACTTCCCATTTAGCTAATTGCTTTTAGGTCTTCCTAGTACAACTATCTGCAAACCCATATTATACAGATTATCCCTCTGAGAAAATATGTGCGATAGTTTTTGACCGGTCAGTGTTGAGTGCATTCCCTTACTGAAGTCGAAGAGTTTGAACACTAAGTCCATTGTTTGACAGGCATATTCATTCAATTTGTTGTTTTACAGATTCATTTGTTTGAATTGTGGATCCATCAAATTACGGTATGGTATAGCATCGCAGGATTTGTGGTATTATCAGTAGCAGGTTAATAAGTTGCCAGGATGCTGAGGGAGAAAAAACAGTGTGGTTAAGTTCTCAGTGTTGTCTGCTGCCTAAAGCATCCTAATTTCCAGGTGGTGCGTAGCCGAATAGAAGAACAATGCCAAGGTAGCCTAGCAGGAATTTGTTTTAACAATTCCCAGCTAGCTTAGGGAGGCTATGATTTTAATTCAGCTGCACTGTTCACCTGCCATGTTTGATGTGATTATCCTAGGATTGTTGCCTTTCTCTATTATAAGATTATCAATGGAATAAGATTAGTTTCCACTGGTTCAACAAACATAGTTTCTGCTTCATACTAAGCTCATCGATTTTAAAAATTGCATAACTTGCGTAGATTGACTAGACGTCTCCCATACTAACCTGTTTGGTCCCTCTTTTCTGCAGTTACTACTCTCTCTCAAACACACAAAAAAACATAATAATACAAATCTCGTTGGTCTCTCTTTCTGGGATCAGTCAACAGTTTTTACAAATTTACCTGTTTTATGGACACATTCTGATGATTAATAATGGACCACCGTTCCATTGACCTCATTATTTGCCCCCCTTATCATTGGACGTAAAAGTGACTATGTCAAAAAAGAACCCACAATATGTTTACCAGTAGATTGGCAATGCTAGAATTGTGCCAATTTCATTGATTAGCTTTACATTAAGGAAATAATAACTTATTGATTCGTCTTTGACCCACAAAAGTTCGATGAAATTGGGACCATTTGGGAAATATGAGTTTTGAATTGTTTATCAAAATGCCAGGTTGCCAAATTGTCGGCAAAATTCCGGCCCAGCGCAACCAATCCTTAGAAAACAGCTGTCAATCAATAGAAAGCCCGAGCTATTCGAACTTATCGTTAATACTACTCTGGCTTTCTCCGCATATGTAATATTGTTCCGTAAAGCTATTAACCAGAAATGATTTGAGACGCTCTGAATAGAAGAGCTCAAATGGTAGCCTCCACAGAATAAGATTCTCTCTTCCCATAATTATTCTCTACTTGTCTACTGGCATGCACAGCGTTCCCGTCATGTCTTAGTCAAGAGGACTAGATGCATTGCAAATAATGAATTGGGTCACGTTCTGATGCGTTCCTCGTTGAAATTACGTGTATAAACAACTCACCCAGCTAATTAATCCAATTTCCGATATACTGTAAATTGGCAATAAGAGGACAGTGAATCACTTTCCAAGATTTTCGATGACTTTTAATCGAACACATGGTGTGCGACTTATGCTTATGAGATTCCATCGCATAGAGTAGTACCCTGCGTCATCTGCCTCTGTTTTTAGTGATGTCATTACAAGGTTAATCTCGTGGCGACTGGCGACTTTCGGGTTCGGGCTGCGCCGATAACTCATAAGACGGTATGCTGCTTTGCGTACAAGACCGGAGCAAATTAAATGCGCATACAAGTGTGAACGCGGGAAAAGTGAAATAAGAGACAAAATCCCAAATTCGCGATTATTTGATTCAATAATGCATTTTATCGTCCGATTCGTATTTCACACGCACCGCGTTGTCTGGGAGGGGAACGTTTCTTTGAAGCTAGTAGTATTAGACTCTTCTTGGTTCTTTACAAGCCCAATTAAGACAAAAGCAACAGAACGCTACGAAGTTTGTTAGTTTATAGTCCATGTATTTTGTTCATGATTTGTTGTTACAACCAAAGGAGAGGTTGGCGAGTACAATGGCGGGCACTAAAATATCGCGATAAGTTAAAAAGAGACGTTGGGACAAAAGTAACCCTCATCATCAAAAGGGACAATTCAACAGTAGAAGGGAACAGAGAGAGACGGAGGTTTTTTGTCAGTGCAGAAAGGCTGAAAGAGAGAGGGAAAAATATAAAAGAAATGAAAAGAAAGAGAAAACTACTGCACCTCCGCTGAATTAGATCTCTCTCTCTCTCTTTCTCTTTCGTTCTCTCTTTCTCTGTCACCCTTACCCACGCGAACGCTTACTCCAGACACGAACAAAACTCTCTCCTTCTCTCTCTTCGGTAGGGGGGAACGGGAATAACAGCTAATATTTGTTCAGCTGGGTTGGGTGGTTTCGGAGTCAACTCGTCCGAGTTATGGGGTGTTGCGAATCAACCTTCTTGAAACCACACGACTCGGCTGATAAGAATCACCAGAAACACGGTCACCGTAACGGACAAAACAGCCATCCGACTCCGCCATCTAATGGTAACGACGCCGGCGCCGTCGGAACCGAACTTGGCTCCGAAGGGGTGCCGGTTCTCTCTGAGTTCTCGTTAGCCGACCTCAAAGCTGCCACGAACAACTTCAACTCTGATTTTATTGTATCCGAGAGTGGCGAAAAAGCCCCCAATGTCGTCTACAAAGGTCGCCTCCAAAATGGAAACAATAATCGCCGTTGGATCGCTGTTAAAAAATTCACCAAAGCTGCCTGGCCCGATCCAAAACAATTCGCGGTATGCATTTATTTTGAATTATTTGTTTAATATGTTCCGTATTTTACATTTTTAGGGTTTTGAGTTCTTGTTTTTTGATTTTATATATTTTTCGTTTTTCTAATAGGATGAAGCGTGGGGTGTTGGGAAGCTGAGGCATAAAAGGCTGGCGAATTTGATTGGCTATTGCTGTGACGACGATGAGAGGTTGCTGGTGGCCGAGTTTATGCCAAATGATACTCTTGCTAAACATCTATTTCACTGTATGGATTTTAATTTTGGTGGTTTTCAATATCTGATTGACATCTTAATTTTGCTGCAATTATTGTTGTGAGTTCTACTGGATTTTCTCGAGTTCATTATTATCACAATCTACCTCTGTTGTTAGATAACCATTGAGAAAACAAATGATTTATTCTCATATATGAAGTGATTACTTTACAAGTTGTTATATACCCATTTGGGAGCAGGTGCATCGCTCATGACACGGGACTTCTATCTTGATGTTTGCCCATGTTATTGATTTGGCATTGGCTTTGAAGAAACTTCAACGTTATGGAAAATTGGCATTGGCATGTACTGATGATGTGAATTGTGCTTAAGATACAATAAGGAAACTACCAAATGCTTTCAGCTTATGATTTGCGGCTCACTTGTTTTCTTTATTGTTTTTCTTATTAAATATATCAGCAATCCTTTTTATTTAAATCCCTGCAAGTTTGTAGTTCTCAATCCGGTTATTCTTGTTAAATTCTCAACAGCTAATTCATAGACATAACTTTTGATTCATATTTTGTTATTGCCTTGACAGGGGAGAATCAAACCATTGAGTGGGCCGTGCGTCTGAGAGTTGCTCTATATATAGCTGAAGCTTTAGATTATTGCAGTAGTGAAGGACGTCCATTATACCATGATTTGAATGCCTACAGGGTTCTCTTTGATGAGGTAATATAACAAATCTCTTTCTCAAGCCAGAAGGATTCTTTGTTTTCATTTTGGTTTGTGTAGCTGAATCTATTTTAGTGTGTTAAGAAACTGTCATTTCTGGATTTGGAGTTTACTGGAGCGATTGAGTTAATTTTGTGGGGATGGTTTTGGCAGAATGGTGATCCTCGGCTTTCATGTTTTGGCTTGATGAAAAATAGTAGGGATGGAAAAAGTTACAGCACAAATCTTGCCTATACGCCTCCAGAGTATCTGCGAACTGGTAACTACTTTTGTGTATATGCTCTTTAATGTTTGAACTTTGTTAGGCATGTTTACTTATCAGTCTTATATATTAGTTCAGGAACTATAATTTAACGATTATCTTGTGCAATATCCAAATTATATGTATGCATGATGTAGGAAGGGTCACTCCAGAAAGTGTTATTTTCAGCTTTGGGACTGTTCTTTTGGATCTTCTTAGTGGAAAGCATATTCCCCCTAGTCATGTAAGTTTTTTATTGTTACTATGGACTCCGGCTTTTCTCAGTAAGCTTTAAGAAACATGTGATTTGCAGGCGCTTGATATGATACGGGGCAAGAATATACTTCTATTAATGGATTCACATCTGGAGGGAAAATTTTCAACTGAAGAAGCAACAGTGGTCTTTGATCTTGCTTCACGATGTTTGCAATATGAACCTAGGGAGCGGCCAAATACAAAGGACCTTGTTTCCACACTTGCGCCCCTACAAAATGGACCTGATGTAAATTGATTTCTTTTATTCATTCTTGTCTAATGTATGAATTGATCCTTTTCTTGCTTTCCCTTTGCTCCCTAGAGTATGTTCTTATGTTTTTTTCCTGGTTAAAATGTTTTCTGGTTGAAATAGTACAAATCTTGTATAATTTTTTTATTTGAGTATTATTTATCCATGGGGCTTCTTATGATAGTGAACTGTTTGTTGTAACAGGCACTGCATCTGTGATTTATATCTTGCCTTGTAAGATGGAGTATTTTATGTGCATAAACTGCATTTTCTGTGTGCCACAGGTTATATTATGTTCTGCTGAATTGCTGATTATAACACTTGACTGTGGCTGAATGGTTGAAAAATTAGCATGCAATGCTTGTGTCAGCTTCTTTTTGACTGTTTACTGATAACACTGACCTTGGCCCTTGGATATCTGGAGGTTATGAACTTGATAAGCCTCCTTATTGTCTCCAGAAATACCACAAGTTTGGCATTCTCTCTTTGTGATTCCCTTGGTTGTTTTTTGTATACTCTTCTTTATTGCTTTCGGGGCATGCAGTTTAAGGGGCCTTGATAGAAGACAGGCTTCTGCATTTTATCAGAATTTGAGTTCAATGATATTTTGTTTGCAGGTTCCATCTTATGTGTTGTTGGGAATTCCAAAGCATGAGGAAGCTCCTCCTACCCCTCAACACCCTCTTTCTCCAATGGGTGATGCTTGTTCGCGGACGGACCTCACAGCCATCCATCAGATCTTGGTGATGACACACTACAAAGATGATGAAGGAACAAATGAGGTAATTGCAATGCGCACTAATGCAGAGCTGCAGATGTCCATTTCAGAATGCTGTGCTGAATCATTATTTATTATAAATATACGGATTGGTACAGTTGTCTTTTCAAGAGTGGACCCAGCAAATGAGAGATATGTTGGAGGCTAGAAAGCGTGGGGATGTGGCATTCCGGGAGAAAGATTTTAAGGCTGCTATAGATTGCTATTCTCAGGTATGTACACGTTTCTTGAGGGATAAGAACTAGCATTAAGCGCCACACCAGATGGTGCAAAGGTCCTTCTAGTATCTAACGTATTACACATCCTACAAATAAAATGAATATTGGAACTTTATCATGGTAGGTAGATTAGATGATTGAAGTGGCAGATTGGAATTTCTCCATCCTTATATAATAAGAGATGCTGTATTGTGATGTGATTCTGACCGTGTCTATGTTGTATGTGCAGTTCATTGACGTGGGAACCATGGTTTCGCCAACAGTCTATGCACGAAGAAGTCTTTGCCATCTAATGTGTGACCAGCCAGATGCTGCACTCCGAGATGCAATGCAAGCGCAATGTGTTTATCCTGAATGGTCCACAGCATTTTACATGCAGGCTGTTGCCCTAGCCAAGTTGGACATGCATAAGGATGCCGCTGATATGTTGAAGGAAGCTGCTTCATTAGAAGAAAAAAGGCAACGGGGTGGCAGAAGTTCCTGATAAACTGTAATATTATTTTGTAAACCGCTCAAGATCAATTGCCGTGGTGGTTGTTTATGTACTATAGAGGGAGGAAAGGGAGACACTCGTTCCGCAATTTTCTGTTGTACTGTTTTTTTTGTTTTATAATTACGTTGAAACAATTACTCGGTCTTTCGTGTATTTACAAGTCAATATGTGGAACGTATGACTCTCGATTTTTGAATTCCAAACTGTGAAATCTGGCTACGTCAACTTTTTCTCTGTAACTCTAGCTATCGAGTAGCTGAGCAAGCTTCCCGTGATACGTCAACGTGGGGGACAAAAGAGCAGAGGAGAGGCAAGTGGTTTCTCCTTGTAATATATAGACGACAAGTCGTTAATGTCTGAGTGGAGCAGCACGTATCCCCTCGGGCCCCAGGCCCCCAGCTTGTTTTGGGACTGAGGGCGTAGCCGCGTGGGCGTTCATTTATTGCATGACTGGATTGTCGTTTGAGAGAAGCTTGGACTTGAGCCACGAGACATCTATTGGGCGAAATAGTCAATCAGTCAATGTGGGACGAATCGTTCAGCCAACGAAGGAGCTTCTTTTAAGTTCTACGTACAAGGCAGCTTCAGACTGGAGTATCTTTTGACCTGAAATCTCCCTCCGGAATCCCTATTCGATATCCTGGAAACTCGTTCAGTCTGAAGTTCGGGGCTTGTGCCATGCATGCCATGGTCAATCATTTTGCTAATTTAATGTCTTTGGGTCACAAAACAAAACGACGCAACTGTCACAGCATGATTTAAGTTTGAAATGGTGCATAAAGCAAAAGATGATTGCCACAATTGAAATGTTAAAATCAGAGAAAATGTCTAGAGAAAAAGAACAAATCATCTGCAATAAACTGATCTAATATCACGAGGAGAATAAACGTTGTCATTTTCAATTGGTTGGTGGCCATGTTGTCCTCTGATAGAAACTATTAATTTTCATTACAGAATGTTATACAATTGTTGATGGCTTTAGTTAACAGGAGTGACCTTTGGCCTTCGTGGGAGGGATTCCTGAGTGGCCGGTTTTAAAAATTTGTTCACATATCCTCCTAGAAACCTTCTCATATCTAAAATCGACAAAATAATTACTGGGTTTCACATGGGTGTATTCTATGAAAACTTTATAATACAACATGGTCCAGATGCTAACAAGTGGAATCAGCCAACATATAGCTCAGCTTTTCCGTCAATGAAGAGGCTCATGAATTCTTCCCCATCAACGGTTTCTTTTTCTATAAGAAGTTGTGCAAGCTTGTGGAGGATGTCAATGTGGGTTGTAATGATCTGCTTCGCCCTTGTATATGCTGTTTCTACCAGTTCCCTTACTTCCGCATCCACCACATCGGCGGTTGCCATGGAGTAGTCTTTCTGAGAAGACATCTGCAATTGAAACAGGCAAATCCACCATTAATGCAATGTTGATCTTTCTGATGGAATAATCCTACTGAACAGAATATGTTATGACTAAAATCAAATCATGACCCTTACTTGTTGACCCAAGAAGGGATTTCCACCAGGTCCTCCAATGGCAACTTGTCCAATTTTCTTGCTGAACCCAAACCTTTCAACCATCTGCCTTGCCACCCGCGAAACTTGCATGAAGTCATTTGATGCTCCTGTTGTCACATTTTCGTCACCAAAAATTACCTCTTCTGCAACTCTGCATTGGCAACAAAGAAGTTTGTCAAATAAATGAGGTAGACTAGTAGGAGACGAACAAAACACTTGCAACTTGAATCCATACAATGGCTTATGCTTGATCAAATTCAAGTCGATTTAATTAGCAGTGAAGCAAGAGGCATCTAAATATCTAAAAGGTCACATATACTCTTCAAGAGCAACTTTAAAACAGAAATATTCTCATGTATTTTTCCAGGCATCAATAAAGATGAATTAACTAACCTTCCACCAAGTGCTACAGCCATCTGATTTTCAAGGTAGCTCCTGCTGTACAGTCCAGACTCGAGCCTCTCTTCACTTGGGGCGAAAAAGGTAAGCCCACCAGCTTGACCACGAGGAATGATGGATATCTTGGCCACAGGATCGTATTCAGGCATGAGAGCACCAACTAAAGCGTGGCCAGCCTCTGCAATTTCGAGTATATATACATATTAAACATTTGAAAGAAACTCATAAAACAGCTTAGAGACCATGCAAAAGCAAAGAATAATTACCATGGTAGGCAACTAATTTCTTTTTCTCATCTGAGACAACTGCATTTTTCTTCTCTGGTCCAGCAATGATCCTCTCTAGAGCATCAGATATCTCATCTTTACTTATCTCCTTGAGGTCACGCCTGGCTGCAAGAATGGCTGCTTCATTCATTAGGTTCTGCAAATCAGCTCCAGTAAAGCCTGGGGTTCTTCTAGCAATTTTTTCAAAGTCCACATCCTTGGCAAGGGCCTTTCCTCTGGAGTGCACCTGTAATGTAGAAGATGACAGGTTGATAAACCGAATATTGAGAAATGGCATTCCAAGTTTTCAACTTGCTTTAAACTAGCAAACAGTTCGGAGCAATATGTTCTGAACTTAGTTCCTGGTACACTGCAGAAACCAAAACACCAAACTTGGCAATCGACTTGCTTAAATTGCAAGACCAAAGCATAATACCAGATGAAATGATGGATGAGCAACTGCACATATTACTCTCTAAAACAGACCTCAAACTACCAATACTGTTACCCAAGGGATGGACTTTTTTCTAGAAATATAAAAAATGACAACCTACACTACGTATGAATAACTATTGCATTTTAGTTGTCACATTGTAACCATATCAAAATGATGTAAACAATTATACACACATGTACATAATTAGTGAAGTCCAGACAAACATTATTCCCCGTCTATTGTCGGCATCCTTTCTACTGTTCAACAGCCCCAGTGTCATATCAATAGCTTAAACAAGTGACCTAAAAACTACTTAACTTACAACATGGAACCAAAATACAGGAATTATCAGATAAGAAAACTTCATAGAAAGCTCACCTGAAGAATCTTGACTCTACCAGCAACATCAGGCCTGTCCACTGTAACCTGCCTGTCAAACCTCCCCGGCCTCAACAAAGCAGAATCAAGAACATCGGGTCTATTGGTAGCAGCCAATACGATAACACCAGAGTTTCCAGAAAAACCATCCATTTCAGTCAAAAGCTGATTGATAGTCTGCTCTCTTTCATCATTCCCTCCTCCAAGGCCTGCTCCTCTTTGTCTCCCCACTGCATCAATTTCATCAATAAACACTATGCACGGTGCCTTTGATTTCGCCTTCTCAAACAAATCCCTTACTCTAGATGCACCAACACCAACAAACAACTCAACAAATTCTGATGCCGCACACGAGAAAAAGGGCACGCCAGCTTCTCCAGCAACAGCTCTGGCCAACAACGTCTTCCCAGTTCCTGGCGGCCCAACTAGTAAACACCCTTTAGGAATTTTTGCTCCCAAAGCTGTGTACTTGTCAGGATTTTTCAAAAAATCTACAACTTCTTGTAACTCCAATTTTGCTTGGTCAGCACCAGCAATATCAGCAAATGTAACGCCGGTTTCAGGAACTTCTTGAAACTTTGACTTGGACCTTCCAAAATCCATGGGTCCTCCCAGCCCGCCGGGTCCTCCCGGGCCGCCCTGGGCCCGACGGAACAAGAAAAACAATCCAGCGAAAGCTAAAAACGGAAAAAGTAAATTCCCAATAAAATTGAAAAGTCCATTACCAGAATCGCCCTCGGAGACGGAGATATCGACACCATTCATGGCTAAAATGTCGATAAGGTCCGGGTCATTGGGAACAATTACAGTGGCGCGACGGCCATCGACTGCTGTTAACTGAAGGGCGGAACCGTCTTTGCTGAATCTGACTCTTTCAACTTTACCCTTCTTTACGGCGTTTAAGAACTCGCTGTAGCGCCACTGGCTTCCTTCGGGGAGGTCAGAGGATTGAGACTGGGGTTTAGGAGCTGTTAACAGAAGGTTTTGAGCGAAAGGCGAAGAATTTGAAGGACTGGGTTTAGTGGGTTGGGCTTGGATAACAGGCGGAGGGGACGGCGGCATATCGACCGCCAGAGCTTGTGGGGTTATCGAAGACAACAGCAAAGCAGCAAGAGTAGCATCAGAAGAAATTGATCTTTTCTTTGAGGTTTCATAGGATGAATTTGATTCCATCTCAAGAACTGCTTCTGTAATTCTTTTATTTCTGGAGAAGAACGGAAAAGTTAGCGGTGATTTGGTTGTTTTGGGAGTTGGAGGAGAGATTAAAATTTGAGAACCAAAGAAGTTTGAAGAGAGCAACGGGTTGCTGGTCGAAGAAGCCATAGCTTTGGTTCCTCTGTGTTCTGTCACTCACTCCCTTAATATTATCCCTTCAAATTCGAGCAACTCGGGAGAAATTGAAGTGTGAAATGTAAAAATTATGTACGGTTGCAAAGTCGGAAGATCTAAATAGCTTTGAATTTCGAGGTTTTTCCGTCTAGTTTTGATTTTGAGAGGCAAAAGCAAGCTGACTTGGTTAAACCGAAGCCATATACCCAAATGTTGCTTGCCTTGTATCCACATTTTCAATACAATATCCAGTCATTTTGATATTTCTTTTAGCAGAACGACAGCCGACCAAATGTGGGACTGAAGTGCTTTCTTCAGACTGGTATGGCCCAGTATCAAATTTAGTTTAATGGGCTTTTTTCTGTAGGCTCAATATTGTCCATTTTCACCAATGATTGGACTAGGCTTTTGAAAATTGGAAATGCTTTAAGCCCATTCCATGACTACGCTATACAGCCAAACCAAGTCCACAAGAAAATGACGTCATTTACCAAAATACCATTCCATGAGAAATTAATCTGTTCGTGTTAATAAGCTTCCGCTTATAGGTCATGGCTGGCAAATGTCAACTAATGAAAACAACACTCACGGGCTACAGATTTAAAATTTGAGGGCTAGGCCGTCAGGATTCCACTTGTTCTCAAATCTCAACCACTGGAGTGTCACTGGGATCCTAGTTGCGAAAACAGGAATCAGGATCCGGTTTAAGCTGAAAGATGGTGTGATGATTGCCTGTTGTCTGTCTGGGGATGTCCCCCGTGCGAGTCATTGTTGAAAGCTGTTAGAGCTTTGTTAATTCTTTGATTTTAATCTTTTTGGTACGACGAATTTATTTAAACATGAATATAACACTATTTTTAAATTGATTACAAGCAGACTGTGTCCCGTTTTGATGATGTCAAAGTTGTGAAAATGCCAATTGCTCTCTGCAACAGGCATCCGAGTGAGATGCTGAGAGTTGTCCATCAGCCACATGATCACTCCATATAAATACAATGCAAAATATGTCGGACAAAGGGTCCTAAATCTCAGTAAGAAATGCATGGTTGCATTAATTCCACTGGCACATTCATATTTAATTTCACATATTCTAGGGTGTTTTTTTTATGGGAATAGATAACCTTCTGTTGACAGCCTTATCAATGCAGGAAGCAGGAAACAATGTTGTCAGAGATTTAATTAAGTAATTAATCACCGGGCTATCGTGCAAGATGAGGACGGTTACAAATTCGTTTTATGAAAGTCAGCAACGATCTGAAGTAATTAATCTCTTAAACAGTGGGTTGTCGCTGTGGATATCTCCGGATTTTACTTGATTAGATTCCATCTCAAATGGTGTGTACGTGTGATGGTCGTCTTCTGTGTGGGCAGCTTGGAGGCATAATGATCATGTCTCATTTCCTAGTTGACATTATTAATTTTCTTGAAGTATGACAATGATGAGATATTTCCGGGACTGTCGGAAATATCATAGCATGACAGCAAATGCAAACCCGGAAGGATGGATTTATTTACCTTCTCTCGCTCTCCTGTATATAATAGGCGTAACCTGGCTGGTTTCCATAAGTTCTTCCAATTGAAGATCATTGTGATTCTTAAGGTTTTCTTCTGATAAAGAAAAATGGAAGCTCTAATCGGATCTTCTAAAGCTAAGTGCCATGTTCGTTCAATCAGCTTGCCCGCCAGAACTCATCCTCTAACCACAAGAGTTGAGGAGCAGTTGAACAGGTTGGAAGCATCCGAACCTACATCCTCATCTGCATGCCAAAAGTTAGGTAGTCTTAAAGAATTGACAGTCGTGTTGATGATTTGCTCCAATTGCCACTCCCAAAACAGGTTCTCTCCCGTGAACGACACAGTGATTGGGCAGATAATATGTTGGATGGATCCCTCAGGCTGCTCGATATTTGCGGCGCCACAAGGGATGTTTTCTCTCGGACGAAGGAATGCGTACAGGAGCTTGAATCATCTCTCCGAAGAAGAAGAAATGGAGAATCTAGCCTCGAAAATGAAGTCGGCGTATATTTGATCTCCAGAAAGAAATTGAATAAAGTGATCAGCAAATCTTTCAGAAATCTGAAAAGAATGGAAAAGTGCTGGACATCAGCTCCCTTGCATAAAGAATCCAAACTCTCGGCCGTAGTTTGCATGCTAAGAGAAGTTGAAGGAATCAGTTTGTCAGTATTTGAATCTCTCTTATCTTTCATTTCTCAGCCGAAGCGAACATCAAAACCCGGGGGCTGGTGTATGGTTTCAAAGTTGTTGAATTCCAGACGCGTATCCTCTGACGAATCTGATGCCAATGAAGTAGAGAAAATTGATGCTGAATTGCTTGTCCTGAGGTCAAGCAAGAAAGTCAATCTTGAGCAAGTACAAAAAGTATTGAAGGGACTAGAGGCATTAGAATTGAGCATTCAGGAAGCCGAGGAGGAATTGGAATGTGCCTTCCGACAATTAATCAAAGCTAGAGTTTCACTTCTCAACATTCTTAACCAGTAGTCCCTTTTTGTATCAAACAATTTTGATCTGTTTGTACACATTCATACACACACAAGTGTAAAAATTCCAAATCAATATACAGAGATTTAATGGGAACACTTTTCTCCACTGATCTATATATATTATATATAATTGAGTCGCCATCCTCAACAATCTTCTGTACATGGAATTAAGCCTTGTATCAGATTTCAACAACGACGCACACCAGACCATTATTGAAAAGGCAGCCCTTGTAAATGCCAAAAACAATCTGAAAAGGGAATGATACGATTTTTGATCATTCTTTGTTGGTTCACCTACTTTATCATATGGGTGATAGATTCATTTGCTATCATGAATCGTTTTGTTCAATGGTTCTGTTTATTTTGATTCATGAATCTCTTCGCAACTGGTAAATTTTACTTTCATGGTTTACATTGTTGAAGTTTTAGGGGTTCCGTTAAAATCAATGCAGTAATTTCTAAAAAAAACCACCAACCTTAATTATGATTCATCAAGATACTCGTACATTGATTCTGGTAGAGATAAATCAGGATCATACACACGGGCTTTGACCAGTTTAAATTGAACAATAGGTTGTCAAGATTCCAATTGCTGGTAGGTAACACGGCAAGTACCAGGACATGGAGATCTGTGAAATTTGCATGATTATACTCAAGCTCAGACAAATGAGTAATATAATGTTCGTCAACTGTCCGGGAGCCATGGTGGCAATGCTACTCGTGTGTGACTTTTTTATTCCTAAAGAAAATTTTCTTCTTACAATCCCATCTAAATATTAAGGAACATTGCTAACTGGGACTGTTAAACTGATCACCACATGGCAGACAACAGCAAGTTCCAGAGGCCGAGATTCTTAGTGTCTTCATCGTCATTCTATATATGTCTGGATCAATGGAGTTGGCTTAAACAACCTCTTACAATAACCAAAAAAAAAGTGGCTAAAGCAGCATGCCATGCTCGATCAATCAGCTTGCCATCCAGAGCTCATCCCACAACTGCTTATGTTGGAGAGCAGCTGCGCAGGTTGAAGGAATCAGAAGCACCAGGCACATCATTATGCAACAGAAATTTTATACACGTGTTGATGATTTGCTTCAATTGCCTCTCAGCCAACAGGATATTTCCAATAAACACTGACTGGAAAACTAAGATCTAACCATCAAAAAGCAAGAAATTAAACTCCAAAGTTTAAACTTACCAAGCAAACTCCAAAATTGAAAAAAAAAAAAAAAGAAAATAATGAAGTTTAAGAGAAAAACTTCTCTTTCTTATTTACTCAAACCTGAGTCTTCTTTTGAATACAAGTTACATGACTTTTAAAGTAAAGTAGTAACTAATTGCAACTCTTGGAAACAATTTTAATAACTTTTATCCGAAAATCTAACATACTCAACTATTTAACTTTAACTGCTCATCTAACTTAATATTTGCCCAACTAATTTTTCATCAGATTCACACACTACAGCAAGAAAGTAGAAAACATATTGCATGGATCCCTTAGGGTATTCTAATGTCTGTGGCAATGCCAGAGATGTTTTTACCAAAATGAAAGAATCTGTGCAAGAGCTCGTATCGTCACTCAGGAAAAGAAGAGGTGGGATTACGATTTGGAAAGTGAGGCCGGAGCATATTTGCTCTCCAGGAGAAGTTGAATAAAGAAAATGAGCAAAGACATCGGTTATTGAAATCTAGACGTGTATCATGTGAGGTAGAAGTAGAAGACAGTCAAGTTGGGAACGTAGATGCTGAATTGAGAGGTTAAAAGTCCAGCAAAGACACCAGTCTTGTAAAAGTGCAAAGGACACCGAATTGGAGGCTTTACGTTGAGCATGCAAGTAGCGGAAGAAGACTTGGAATCAGTCTTCTTGCAACCAGTGAAAATCAGAGTTTCCCTTGTCGACATTCTCAACCACTAGATAATCTACTTTACATGGGCAGATCTAGTTGAATTATCTGTTCATTTCTAATGGCATCCTGGATTTTTTTTAACGGGATCTTCAATGGTAATATGCAAATTTCTTGTAAATGAAACTGAGATTTTGTAAACTACAGTGTTTAGGTTGAATATAAATTCTATAAACTCAAATATCAAAAATATTTGGTTTTCCTTTGCTTGTTTTTTATTACTTTCCCATAAATTCTGAAAAAATGATAGACAAAACGTAGATTCAGTTGTTAATTCAATTTTGGTTTAAATAAAAGATGATTGAAATCTACCATGTTTGAAGAAGTCAAACCAAAATACAATCAGCCGGGCCTTCGTTTTCCTGCCATGCCTGTTACCGTTTCTTTGGAATCTTCTCTGTCCTCTGAGAACGTAGTTTGACTGAACAACCCGTGACTGGTCAAATGGAGAAGATCGACGAGAATGAAGAGTTCTCGGTCAAATTGAGAGGATCTCAAGTAACGTTTCTCCTGTTAAATCGATACTAGTATCAGCAGGAAACTGTATGTTCAATTAATTATTTGATTTTTAAAAGCCAGATGAGATGTTACGTATTTCTCACAAATTTTAAAATAATTTCCATTGAGGTTATGGCAAGGTTCACGAAACCAAACTATATTTTTAAATGTACATGCAACCAACAATGTATTTGAATGTACATACAACCAATCTATATTTTACAGGTTATCCCGAAAAATTTTATTATATTTTCTGCTGTTGGGGAGACATGGCAGCAGCTGCATGCATGCAGATATATTTTTTATGTTAGTTATAATTGATTTTGCTCTTTGAGGTGCAACAGGGATTGAACATTAGTTGACTAATTGCAATTTATATTACATGAAAGCCAACTTGAGGTTTTAATGATGGGATTCCTTCTGTCGAATCGTTTTCCCATATATAACGTGTCAAGGGATTGGCCTGATCATCAAACTTGAATTGTGCATCTTGCGATCAGTTTCATTCTCTGACGAAAAATGGATGCCTCAATTGCAACCAAAAAAGCTAATTCTCATGTTCGCTCCAATAGTTTTCCATCCAAATCCCACCCTCTAGTCGATAGTGTTGAGGATCAATTGCAGAGGTTAAGATCCTCTGAGGCAGCATCTACTTCACCATCAACAGTATGCAAAAACTTGGCTTCACTTAAGGATTTGTTTGAATGTGTTAACAATCTGCTGCAATTGCCAGTAGCACGAAAAGCTTTCTGCAATGAGCAGCAAGACAAACGTGTTGAAGATGTATTGGATGGATCTCTCAGGTTGTTGGATATATGTGGTAACATCAGGGACGTTTTCTCTCACATGAAAGGCTATGTTCAAGATCTTGAATCTTCTCTGCGTAGAAGAAATGATCGAGAATCCAGCCTAGCACATGAGATTGAGAAGTATTTCATTTCTAGAAAGAAGGTTAATAAGATGGTTAGTAAGTGCTCTGACAATTTGAGGATTATGCAGAAAGGAAACTTGGCTCTCTTAGACAAAGGCCAAGAGCTTGTACACTTGGTTGGCTTGCTAAGAGAAGTTGAAGCAGTTAGTTTCTCACTATTCAATTCCCTCTTGTCATTTATTTGCCCAAGTAAAGCAAGATCAAAGACAAACAGTTGGTCTTTGGTCTCAAAGTTGATCCGATCGAAACGTTTATCTTGTGAAGAAGAGGAAAATGAAGAAGATATGATTAACGTGGACAGTGTTTTGGGTGCTCTCATCAGGAACAAGTCGAGCAAAGCAATTAATATGACGCAAGTGCTGAAAGCCCAAAAGGGTTTGGAGGCAATGGAGTCAACAATGAAGGAAATTGAGGAGGGATTGGAGTGTGTTTTCAGGTGTTTGATCAAGTCCAGAGTGTCCCTTCTCAACATTCTCAACCACTGATCTGTCCCTCGGACATTTTTTGATCAGGTGATCTCTGATGGCATCCCCTTTTTTTTACAAGGGGGTTTTGTTTGCGATTCTGATGTATATGTTTGTCAAAAGAGTGTGGCATATGTTCACTGTATGTTCAAATGAAATAGAATATGTTTGATGATAACATTGTTCTCATACCGCATCTCATTTTCTTAATTGTTTGTTTTAATTTAGTTTTCCTTTATTCTTAGACATAACAAACAGCTAATTTGGAAGCAAACAAAGTATTACATTGTGAATTGCAGAAACTAAATAAACAGGAAATATAGGTCCATTTGAACAGGTAACCAAACTGATCCATAACTCCAAAACCGTACCGATATAAGCTGTAACAAGTAATAGAACATACACAAAAGCTTTTTCTGCTGCACAATTTTATGGTTTTTCGGTTAATAATAAGCTGAATTCGGTACAATTCTTAAAATAATGTAAAGTTAACGCTGTGAAAGAGCAGATAAAACGGTAATTGTAACTCTTTACCAGAGCAAAAATAAATTTGGTCAATAATTGGGGTGGAAGGATGCATGCATGTTGCCTGGCCTCAAGAACAGCTTTGTTGGTGGATTACTTAGAGAACATAAAACAACTAGAATTTGTTAGCCACATTAGATAATCACAACTAATACAATTTCTATGCTTTGCGAGGTTGGATGCAAGCAACTGAAGATTTCTTATTGCTGAGTCTAGGTGGATTTCTCAGTGTTGAGAAAGCAGCAAAACCAAATTCTTAATTTCTAAATTAAATTGTTGAAAGCCTGAAATATGCAAGGGTGATCGATATTGTCAAGATTCTGGTCTCGACTCTGTCTGGTGGCAGAATAGCAAACTAATCGTGTGCATGAATCATATTTCTTCAGAGTCTAATACGGTTTCACTTTCCCAATAATTCAAAAACAATGTGGCACCGATGCAACTGTTAGAAGATTCAAAACATGACAGCAATGATGTTCAATACAATCAGAAGGTTTTACGAAAGTCGTGTAATATCCACTGTTTCTTCGTTCATATCACGCACAAAAAGTTTTAAATTCTGAAATTTGGTCATGATTGAACACTGAAAAATTTGGAAGATGCTGACTGCAATCAAGTTGACACAAGCTATATTGCTAAATTAAATTGATTCAGTTGGCTGTCTTGATTCTTCTTGTTTTGCATACATCATGATATGATGAATCTTTTGTCTGCCCACAGGTATGGCTGAATGCAAGGGTTTCAATTAACGAAATTGACTACTAGGTGCTGGTTTTGATTCTGCTGGAGATTACTTGTCTCCCTGTTGCCCTATATATTGTTCTTGAGTTCGAAAGAAGTCATCAGACATCAACTTAGGCAATTTTCTCCAAACTTGAGTTGTAAATCATAGCATTTGAGCTTTGCTATCAAAGAAAAAGATGGCACCAAGAGTTGGTTCACGTACTCATTCCATAAGTTTGCCTTCCAGATCTCACCCTGTAACTGAGAATTCGAAGGAAAATTTGGACAGGTTAAAGGCTTCAGAAAGGGCATCAACATCATCAATATGCCAAAAATTGAATGTTCTTGAAGATTTGTATGAGTGTGCTGATGATATGCTTCAGTTGTCCGTTGTCCAACAAGCTCTCGCCAATAATCGAAATGACAAATGCTTGGAAACTTTGTTGGATGGATCACTCAGAGTGTTGGATGTCTGTGGTTCCAGCAAAGACATCTTGTCACAGATGAAGGAATCTATTAAAAAATTTTGAATCATCTGTCCGAAGAAAAAGAGGAGAAACTGGCCTTGCTAATGAAGTTGGAAACTACATGAAATCTAAGAAAAACATCAGCAAGCTGGTTTGCAAGATTGTCAGGAATATGAAGGCAACAGAGAACAAAAACAGTTCAGAGCTTCTTGACAAAAACTGCGATCTTCTCTCTGTTGTTAGCATTCTAAGAGAAGTTGAAGATACAACTTTCTCAGTTTTCGAGTCCGTCCTTTCGTCGATCTCTGAATCAAAGACAAGATCAAAGCCAGTAAGCTCGTTTTCAGTTTCAAAGTTGATCGGATCAAAACGTGTAGCATGCCAAACAGAGGGAGAAGATGTAACTTTGAATTTCTTAAACAGCCAGAAGCCAAGTAATAGCACAAATTTTGAGCAATTGCAGACTTTACTGAAGCCCCTGGAAGCATTAGAGTGAAGCATCCAGGATTTTGAAGATGAACTGGAGAGAGCGTATCGGCGTCTCGTCAAAAGCGGAGTCTCCATTCTGAATATCTTACCCGTTAGTCATCTCCAATGGCATTCCAGTTTTTTTGAAAGAACTGCCATGATATTTTCCTGTAAACATCTGTAAATGAATACGGAAATTATATTGTAAATAACTTCAAATTTAAGTGAAAATTACATATTTCAAGATACAGTAATCTCTTCTCTAATGTTTCTTATTCTATCAGTCTCTTAATTGCTTCTCCTTTAATGAGACAACTTGGTGAATTATGTTTTCTAAGAAATGGAAAATAACTCAGTACTCAGAATACTGCAAGTCCAGGCTTCCACATGCACATGCACGTTGGAAAATCATGGATGCTGGCGGCTGTTGAGCCTAGAATTTGTGATGCAGATCAGCAAACATGATCCCGAGCAGCATGAATGAGTAAACGTGATCGATATTGGGCTCAACTGAGCTCGGTGATTAACCAACCCGTGAAATGCCTAACCCAACATAAACCTGAATTTGCTCGACCGAGGAACCTTAATTCTCGTTCCCATCAAGTTGTTCTGACATGACAGATGTAAGATTTGACCATCAATGCTCAGAAGAGTTTATCATAACGACTTTCACTAATTTTCTTTTCTTTTCTTTTCTTTCATTTGAACATTTTGAATATTCAGACGCGGCACATGATCGATGGGACCATTTTATCCAAAATTGGCTCAGAGGATGAACTTGGAGGTGAATTCCCTGCCACACAAATCTAACCTATTGGTTTTGAAGTTTCAGGTTCTAGGGGGTCTCTCCATTGACCAATTGCATATAATTTGGGGCCCATTTCCTACCGTCAGGGCCCATATTGGACCAGCGGGATTGGTCAACTTTCAAAAAGTGGCCGACAGTGACTTCTCAGCGAACTAAAATGAAAACCTAACAGCTGTATGGGAACATGCATGGCTACCTCGTCGACTGTTATGAGCACGTAAAAAAAATTAAATAATAATAACAATAATAATTTCAAAAATGTAATAAAAATTGTGGGCCCAGTAAGCACATTACAACAAACGGCAACTTGAGAACAGAACCATTGGCTACGGCCCGTTTCGAACCCCTCCGCCAAGCCGAAAACCCAATTTGTTACCTCTTCAGTTTTTGACCGTTGTTCTCAAACCACAAAAATAAAAAAATAAAAAATAAAAATTTGTTGACAAGCTTCCATCTCCGTCAAAACGGACTTGCTTAATATATACATTTCATTACACAATTTATTTTATATTTTTAATCTCAAATTTAAAATTTAGAATAATTGACGTAAAGTTTAAAATATAAATATAAAATTTTAAAAAATTAAATATACATACCCAAATTTCTTATTTTAGAATCCCCCTTGTACTTTGGTTTCAAATGAAATATTTTCATAAAAAAGTTAATACTATAGTTGTGCCTACGTTATAAATGCAAGTAGTTAACAGCGACATCACTCCTAACAAGCACGATAGTGACACACAAGGTCTTTCTGTTATTGTGTGTGTATGCACGCGCGTGTATAACGAAAAAAAAATATAGTATTAAAAAAATTTTAAATGAAATCGGTAATTTATATATTTATTTAATTAATTATGTTTAAAATTTAATTATTGATTATATAATTAAAATATAGTATGATTTTATTACATCAAGAAGTAGAAAAATAATTGGAAAAAAAAATGATACGCGTCAAATTTGGTACGGATGCAAGGGACACTGCATATAGCTTATAGTACAGTTGCGCTTTTCTACAGTAATCGGCAGCCTTTCCGAATTCCAAAACCAGAGGAGCAAAATGGACACTCAAACCCAAGCTATGGAGGCCTTTCGGGGTTTATTAAGCCGCCATGAATAAATCAGCTGTTTTCAGGCCACTCATTATTTCCTGTCACTATTCTTGCGCTACGTGTGTATCCAGTTAAGGACCCGCATGGAAAAAAAATACAAGATATAAACAACAATGTATGAACCATTTGTACATAAGGATGGCAGTTGATCAATGGGTAAAGAGAATATAAAGCATTCCAGTCTCACTTGATTTCCCATTGAAAAGGATTAAGCAAAGGTTTTATGGGCCCAAGAAATTCCGAAAGGCTATTGATGGTAGCAAATTTTGACTAAAACATATACCAAACAATTGCTCGCTGTGTGATAAATGAGAGAAAACGAGTGGAAGAGAGAGATACAGCAGGTAACAGTAGAGCAGAAGCTGCAGCAGGCATGCTAGGGAGGGGAAAAAAAAGGCTGACAGTTTTTGTTTTTCCTACGTGTATTTTCCCTGACTTTGAAGAATATATCAGAATGAAAATAGAAATGAATTGACAAATTTTATTTGCGTAAAGAGAATTACACTTACAATTCCATTGAATTTTCTCCTATCCATTCGTTTCTAGATCATTACTTAGAGATTGAAAAAGGAGGAACCCTAGTTACCTAGATTCCTAGAAGAAAAGAACATACAAAAGATTAAGAGCAAATTATGTATCCTAATTCTAACGAGCAATCTCAGCCTTCAAAGATGTGTTGAGCTCCACCTGTTCAGCTTCCCATTTAGCTTTAGCAACAACTCCATCGTGCAGAGGCACGTACTCCTGATTAAACAGCAAAAGGAGAAAGAAAAACAGTCAAAAGAAAGCAATTTTAAACCTTAGAATACTAAAAAACAGTTTAAAACGGCAGGAGAAAATAAGAAACCGACCTCAAGTTTCTGCACAAGTTCTCTTGCATTTGGAGCAGAGACAATTATGCTTCGCTGAGAAGGGTAAATAAAGCCATCATCTACGGCTTTGTCGACGAAGTTTAGAAGTGAGTCATAGTATCCATCCACATTAATCAAACCCACCTGCGTATGAAAACAATGATGATGATGATGATGATGATAATAATAATAATAATATGAAGAAGAAGAAGAAGAAGAATGGATTAGTTTCAGAAGGAACTCGATATTTAATCCAACAAAAGGAATTGATAATTTGACGTGAAGTTGGTTTACAGGCTTGTCGTGAATTCCCAGCTGGGCCCATGTAATGACTTCTAGCAACTCTTCAAGAGTTCCATATCCACCTGATTATTGTTATGAGAAAAAGGACACAAACTTACAAAAATTATTAAGAAATAATTGCTATGAGAAACTTGTTCTTCTAAGGAGATAAGAGACCTGGTAAGGCAATAAAACAGTCAGAATTGCGGGCCATCTCAGCTTTCCTTTGGTGCATGTCTGCAACTGGTTTGACCTCCCCGACTGGTTCTCCAGTTATCTGCTTAGCAAATACGGTAGTTTCTAAGAAAAAATCATACTAATTAAAGAACGAACAGAGCCAAATGATGAGACTGCATATATACCTCTTTGCTCATTAGAGTTTTGGGGATGATTCTGGGTATAAAATCACAATCCAAAAAGAAAAACAGAACAAATTTATTATCAAACCCAGAAATCTGTAATAATTGAAGACTGCAAGAAGTACTTTGTCGTACCCTAAAACATGCCCGCCACCACGATGAACTTCTTGAGAAACTAAACCCATCAACCCAACACTTCCTCCTCCGTAAACAAGACCCAATCTCCTAGAAACCTTCACAAACAAATTCAATATTTTAGATTAAGCAAAATCTTGAAACTTTAAAACTCTTTTAAGCCTCAAAGAGCTTGCAGGGCTCTAAAGCGTAGTAGAAACGGAAGTAAAGTAAGAATCTAAAAGGAACTAAATAAATTGAAACCAGTTCTTGGCCGAGTTCAAGGGCAGCTTCACGATAACAATTTCTTTTGCCCATACTGCTTCCACAGAAAACACAAACCCTTTTGAATCTCGACTGGGCCGCCTCTTTATTCTCCTCCATGGATCTCACAGTCGGTGTCTTTCTTTTCAGGTTTCTTTTCTTTTAAGGAGATGTTTCGCCAAAAGGGATCCTGATACTAATGAAGGAACACGGGAAGAAGAACATATATAGGAGCTGCAGCAGCACATTACAGAATCCCAATGGCCCAGTAAATTAATAGCACTAACAGTGATAATTTTGGTCATCTGTTGAATTCTGTTATCCCACGTGGACGTGAAACCCCGAATTTTTGCTTTTACGACATAACACCGACAGGATTCTTTCTTCTTCCGATGCACTCGCGTAATCTCTTGTTCGTTCATCAAACACCATCACATCCACTAGTTTTTCTCCACGTTGACCTTTAACAAAAAATAATAAAATAATAATTGAGGGACCCAAGTGACCGAGTTTTATTTAAATTGCTAGTAAAAAAAATGAGTGTAAAATTACAGGCCTTCTCTTGCTCAAACGATTCAAAATTTCAGACAAGATCCTAACAAGACTTCTAAATCATAGTGGCATATGCCAGTTCGAAATATAAATGGGTCGACAAAGCCATTACTAGCTTTATGATAAGTGCACGTGTGGTAACTTTATATGATAAACTGCCAAATTCAGCTCTACATTAATACACATGACGAAATTGATTAGATGGCATTGTTTGGCCGATCACTCTATGTTTAGAAAACCTGACGATTTTGAAAAGGCTATATGCAAAAAGGAGTTTCGCCCTGGAAATTGTACAATGATTGAAGAGAAAGCTTTACGGATGTATATGCAATTTATGGCGACTTAACAATCGAAACAAATCCAGCCGCTGCAGGCTGTCCTTGGAAACACCCTACAAGCAGAATAAAAGCTTCAGTTTTTCCCTATAAATGGAAAAGTGTTGTCGTTCCATAAGTAGAAACTGTAGATTAATCAAAGTCTAGTCATCGATATCGGTGGCCGCATTGACTATAATTAAAGCTAGCTAACCCATTATTTTTGAGCAGCATAAGACATGATTCATGAAAGCAGCCTAATTGTATTGCATTAATGCTTGCCTTTGCCGCATAGTGATTCTGAAAATGAAGAAAATTGAATGAACAACTTTTGACAAATCGATGCCCAAAATTCCAAAAAGCTTTCCCATTTAGCCAACTGGAAATAGATGGCTGTATGTGCATAAATAATTGAGAATTGTTTGTGGCCGCCTTTAAGGGTTAGTTTGGAGTTGGATGCACGCGTATATTTCATCTTCAGATTTTTAATGCTACGTGCTCCTTTACTGTGATTGGCTTCGTACAACCATGTAGTTCATATGAAGCACCGCACGTGCAGTAGATAAGGTACACCCTGGAATTTGTGCAGCAACTTTAGAGGGACACAAATTCCAAGTATATAGTTTTGGTCTTATGTATTGTCGTTCGTATTTCAATTCTTTTTCTTCCAGATATGATTGCATGATGTAATTCTCGGTTTGAAATGGGGAAATATTTCCTTTTGATTTTCTCTCTCTTTTTTTTTTAAATTAGTGTTTTTGGCTAGTGGTTAGGTTGTGAAGTTTCATCTAATGACCGAATAATACAAATTCAAATTGCGTTATAAGATCACCTCTTATGACAGGTAAATTCTTGGCATGCTTTTGAACGTTTTGAACACTACAAATGTAGGTTACTTCCTTTCTTTTTGGACCCATGACCAGTTCCATATTCAATGAATGCTCCGTCCCTTAGTAACCGCCCTTCATTGAACCAATCAAAATAACAAATAAAATAGGAAAAAAAGTCACAGAAGAATGTGTTACAGAAGGTTCAACTGTTCATATTCGGTTCTTCAATGGTGCTGATCTTCCAGCATGCAGAAGCATGTGTTTTGAATTAATAATGGTGGCCAAAGAAATAGCTTATCACACGCTCATCTAATCTCTATAATTCCTTTTTACCCCTTGTTCTGGCTTTTACGTATACAACTCTTTTCCAAGAAATACTTGAAAAGAAAACGACACCTTTGTTCAATCCATTTGATTTGATTTGCGAGACCCTTTCAAGCCTTCCTTTTTCTTTTTGAATTATAATTCTTGTTGAATCAAGATTCATTGCTTACATAATATGCATGCAAAAGTTTTCAGCTCTTAATTCAGCCAAAAGGGCAAGGAAAACGTATATTGCCTTCTGAGAAATTAGCCCAATTCACACTCCGTGGGAGAAAAGGAAATACACTAATCAGTCACTCACTCTTTTGGGATGTCGTAATGATGGCTTCCAAGTGACAAGTCATCGGCAAATGGAGAATAAAGTAAATTGAAGTTGACTAATTTAGACATGCAAACTCATAGGTACGCGAGCATAATTCTTATCCTGATTAAATTTCTTTCAGACAATGGACTTGGACAATGAATAAAGGAAGCATATTGTGTGACAGGCAATTTCAATTTCAAAGTCTTAGGTAGCAATTCTTTTTAAGAAAGGAGGTTAAGCATTCACATCCAAAGTTCCTCACTTCCATGGAATTCACCAAATTCAAGAACAGCAAGCAACAATGTGAAAAGGTCCCAATTGGAATGCTAGCTAGCATGTCATATTCAGATTGCACATAGCCCGCAAGCAATTCCCATTACCGTTCCTGGCCCACAAGCTCGGCCCATTTTCAGTGCCCTCACTTGACCGACAAATGTATATTGTTCTTATTCACTTCCGTGTACATTATTCTTGTTCACTTCCGTTTCTGATAAGTATGTTCTGTAGTTATCCGAAATATAGGAAAAAAAAACAAAAAAGAATAAACATGCATGCTTCAGACAATCCACTTCAGTGTCTTGGAACCTTCATAAAAATTTCTTGGAAATTACTGGCAGAAAATTGTGGATCTTAGTCTCAGTTTCCATGTCACTTGCAGAGAAAACAAAAACAAGCAAAGTTATTAATAGGCCAAATGTTATTTAATTCCTTTAGCTCCTTGTTGCAACTACTCTTGTTTAGTTTATACCCAATAAACAAAGGCTGGCATCTTCCTTCCGTGCATGCATACATTTCCTTATTAGTCCATGTCCCTAACAGCTACATCTTAACCAGTTTGTCTTGTGGAAGTTTCCTGAGGACATATTTAATCCCTGAGCTGTTTCTAATAATCCAAAACTCCGTACTAGTAAGGATCCTTCTTGGTACTTTTCCTCAAGATCTGAAATCTAATAAACTATAAGGTAATCTGCCAACTTCACTTGTCTATAAAACCAGGATGATGCCAGCAGCTTCTATTGCCTTATCCTCAATTGCTCACCGTTTGTAATCTTCTCTTTTCAATCTCAAATACAAATATTTGATTCCAAAATGGCACGATTGAATTTCAATGCTCTCAGAGACCTACACAACTCTGCCAATGATCTCCTTCACTCACTGGTAATCCAACAAGCTCTCGTTCACCGGAGACAAGAGAAATGGGTTAACGAAGCCTCGGAAGCATCCCTGAGAATGTTGGACGTGTGCAGCATCTCCAAAGATGTTCTTCTGCTTGTCAAAGAACATCCACAGGACCTACAAGTTACGTTGCGTCGAGTCATTATTGGGGAGTCGGATATTAGTACAAAAATTTCAGCTTACAATCGCTACAGAAAGAAGTTAAAGAAAGAGACATTGAAGTGTTTGCATCACTAAGGAATGAAGAACAGATCTCTTACTTCAGATATGTCCCCCATGGAACCAAACCTTGTGGTAGTTGTGGACGTGTTGAAAGAAGTGAGAGTCACCGCTATCTCTATTGTGGAGTCTCTCTTGAATGAAAGGTCTTCCGCGTCACTTTCCAAATTGGCTAAAAGGTCTTTCGCGTCGAAGTTTATGCTCTCAAGTGGGCAGAGTTTATATGATATTTGTGACGACATGGCTCTACAAAGTGCAAACAAGAGAATGGAGGCAGTGGAGAATGCCATTGAAATTCTTGAAGTTGAGTTACAATGCATGTTCAGACGTCTGATTCAAACTAGGGCGTCACTTCTAAATATACTCGCCACTTGTAGCACAGTATAAATTAGATGGACTCACCGATAATATATTTTGATGCAGCATATTACCTCCTTCATTAATTTACATTCAGATTTATTCTTTAATTCTTTCCAGAAAGTAATTCAACATGCGTATCCTCTTACATCTCAAACTTTAAAGCATGTACCATTGCACTTTACCTGGTGCTTCAGATCATTGATAATAAATTCTGATGTCTATCTCATCGTCTAAATCCCTTAGATTGTTACCAAAATTTACAGATATTGTAGATTAAAGTCGAAAATTATGCAATTATGTATGAATTAATCAAAAGATAAAAAGTAGATCAAAGGGTGTGCCGTGTGAGATCAAGTTGGAGGTGCATATGTTTTCCATCTTGCAGCTTGCAGCTTTCGATTAATGCAATTGCATTTACAGTTTCCAGTCGGGCAAGCCCAGAACCTTCTCATCAAATGCATAATTCATGCTGGGCCCTCAACAAATAAGCTAATTCTTTAGCTTTCAGTTTCTGAATTTTGAGCATCATTGTCCGCAAATATCGTTTGATTTATTGTAACAAATGCTTAGCCTCACATGTCTAATTATCAGGCACGCCAAGCATCCACCTCTTCTCTTCTCTCTGAAGGCAAGGAATGCCAAGTTGATTGTGGAAACTCCCAACTCTCATCATTGAATTTGAGGAAGGAGTCGAATTGACAAGGCGAATCGTGCAAATGTTTTTATGCAAATTGTTAGTACGTCGTTACAATTTGAATCTTGCTACTACCCAATTGTCTGGTGTTTGCTAGCATTCCTGCCCATCGCTTTCTTGTCAAATCAATACATAAATACATGGGAGAAGACATAATCTGACAATCTGAACTTGTTTAATTCCGTAATTTGCAATAATTAATTGGGAAACTGCAACGCAGGGGTGGGAGATCAATAATTGCGTTTCCACAGTCAAAGATGTGACAGGTCTACTCCACCTTGTCTCAATTCATAAGGTAGGTTTACTACCTCTTAAGCTGTCTAGATAACCGTTGTCAAGTGTTGTCCAAAGTCCACAGTTATTTTTTATTTTTTATTTTTTATTTTTTTGTCTTCTTTTTATAAAGGTCAGTCAATTTACTATAAATCGTTAAGTCAAAGCCCAGGTAGAGTTGTATCCCCCATGGCACCAGCCCGCGCTGCACCAGAAAGAAGGAAAGCTTACTCTGTCCCATGGCGGATTCACAAAGGCTAAGCCGGGCACGCCGTTGAAGTTTAGGTTAACCCTTGGGCTAGGTCCGTTTCATATTCATAATCTGATTTCTTCACGCCCAACCCCATCTCATGTTGCTTCCAATAATAGTATTGATTGGAATCCCATTCTTAAGCGTTCGTCTTCAAGTTTCCATACAACAAGGTTTGCCCAAAAGTTTATTAAATAGCTGAGCAATGCACAAACAGAGTGAATGCGTGTGAACATAAGATTTCTCCAATTCGTCGACTCTGTGTCTATATTTTTCACACCAATGCATTCCAAAGAGTCAAAACAGATGAGAGCAGACACATGAACACATTCCTACCAGTCACGAAGGAAGCGGGGTGGTGGAAGGTAAAATCAACCGTCATATAGATTTAGCACTAAATAAAGAAAAAATGGCAAATGCTGAATAGTGAGGATGAATGATATAACAAGAACACAGGAGAATTGGACTCATTCATTTAAATTCACAATGACAGAAAGATTTAACTTACAAGCACACATGCATGTATACATAGAACTGAAATACACATCCATGCTCACAATCTACCACATTAAAATGAAATTTGAAGTTCATGGCATCAAGCCCTTTGCAACCAGTTTATTCAACAAAAGGAAATAACCAAGATATTCCAGATGACATCAGCAACGAGATTCCGCCAAGACAACCCTTTGTGGGTTCACCCTGTGGCTTTTCAAGGGGACTCCTGCAACTAATACAATATAAGCACGTTTTCTGGAATTCAACCAACATTTGTATGATTTGAAATAAATAACTGAAGGTAAAATCACTTTTCTGTCAACCCAATGACTGGCTCAATTACGGGCCATCTCTACCTTAAGGCAGTAACATGAGATACATTAACCAAGAATTCTAACAGACTCTTTACTATCCTATCAAGTCCAAGAAATCAGCAGGACAAGTAAACACAATAAATGACTAAATACCACTGCACTTATTGTTTACATTTCAAATCTTACCACCAAGGAAGAAGGAAAAAAAGCATAGGGGAAGGGTTATAAGGCTACAAATTACTTCCATTAATGGTCTACTTTCAGAAGACCATAGCACCGAAATTTAAAACCTTGAAATAGCAAGACATATTCCACCTGTACCCAGCCTACTAAGACGTGGGTCCTGCAGCTTCATAACTAAAAAAAAAATTCAGCAAGTATAGAATAGAACATGTATAAGGTTGTTGTTCTTCATATGATCAAGAGTAATAACAATAAGACTACAACAAGACAAGAAATGACGGCCACTAATATTTTGACTTGCACATACAATAAGATGCCTTTTTCTTTTAAAATTTTCCTCATCAATAAGCAATGCCAAAATCTTGGTTCTCATCATAAAAATGGCATTCAAGAAAGATAATCAAGATATAGTCCATACTTCACATGGAAAAGCTTGATAATATTTTGAAAAAGAAAAAGAGTTACAGACTCAGGTATCAACAAGCAACTAAACTAGTAAAAGCTCCTCCACAATTTACTGATTTTATGTTAAATAACTCAATAGGCAATCGACCTAATCACACGTGCATCTCAAGCTAGCTAAATAATTCATAAAAACAAATCATCCAATTCTGAGAGACAAAAAAGGAGTACCTAATGCTCATGTCTGTGGCTGTGATCATCATGACCCTCCCAAGGATGTCGCCAACCCTAAAGAAAACAAAAAGAAATTGAAACACTGGCAATACAGAGGACTTGCATATAGAGAAGTTGAGAAAGAGATTCTTACCAAAACTACAGGACCATCTTGCTTAGCCCTGTAGAGAATCCAAAACCTGAACATCAAAGTTCAACAAACCAAGCAGAAACAAAGAGCAATGAAATTATCAAAATTGTGAATGTTCCATTGCAACCCACATAAAATAAATGAAAATCATGATAATATTTACCATTTTTTCCATATTGGATGCCAGCAGACGAAGCAAAATTTCATCATTCTCATCCAAGTGTAACTGTGATTTTTAATGGGGTATTGGTCTCCCATCAAATTCTAATTTTTTTCTTTCTCAAATAAGCTTTATCAGCTTTATTATCCATGACAGAGAGGCATTAAAATTTGGTTCAAGGACCAATTAAGTGAATCACAAAACCCATTTACAGCGAAGGAAAAGTATCGAAACTTGATTTTCAGCTAAGCAGCTCATAAACAATGAACGCCAAAAACATATACTCATGTCAAACAATTAAAACCCCACATGTAATCAGACTCATGTTCTGGTCAAAATAACAACTAAGATGATAATAGATATTATTAAAGCGAAAGCATTTAGATCCGACCATAACAGAGACTAAAACCAAAGAAATCAGATTCAAGAACTACTTCGTAAAATAAACGACTGGTGTCACAGAATTAATCTAAGAAGCACAAATAAAATTAGGCTTTTGCTAGATTAAACGAAACGAAGAAATGAAAGAGATACCACATGACAGCGCACAAGCCCTTGCCGGTGACAGTGTGCCATCGCTTTGGTTTATGCAATGTCATTCCCTTGTATGTCACGCTCTCTCCATGATCTCCTCCTGCCATCTTTCTCACCCCTCCCTCACCAAGACCGAAAGCAGCAACGGTTAAAGCTGTAATCAGTGTGCTAGCGTTAAACTGGGTTTTGCAATGAGAGCGTTATACTTGAATCTCGCAGGCTGCCGCATGGGATCCCCGGCCACGTACCCACTTTGGGCTGCAGGCTGGGTTAGATCAATGGCCAATCTCCCCATCTTGCATACAGCAGATTGGGCCTAAAGTGGGCCACTTCTTGTGCAAGATTGAAACTATATGCACCGCTGCTTATTACTTGTTTCACCTCTCACTTCTTCTCCTCTTTTTTTGGCAATGGATGTACCTTGTGTGAAAATGGTTGTAATCAAAATATCAGTGGATTGTTCAGGACGCTAATCTCTCTTAAAAATCTCTGAACACCAGTCATGTTCTAATTTGGAGAATTACTTATCATTTTATAAATCCATGCATCATGTTGAAGACTATTTGGAAGTGGGGCATGCTTGCAATTGGGCATTGAAAACTTGTATGTTCGATCAGATATAATTTTGAATTTCCCTTCGGAATAATAAAGATGACCAGAGACTATCGGATATTAGAAGAAAATATTCGATTTTGGAAAATCTCTGTTTGTACAGAAACTCATACATAAGCTGTTTTAATTTATTGATCCTAAACTCGATCATCAAAAAAAAAAAAAAAGTAAAAAAAAATGTACAAGTCTTCGCAATAGCTAACAATTGTTGACAACGAGCTCCCTCAGAATCATTCTCTGTCTGTGGCCTTATAATGAAAGTACATTCTGACGAACATCTTGACTCTGAGCATGGAACCGAGGAAAGAAAGTCGACCCTGAAACTCCCTTACAAGTCGCACTCAAGGAAACTAGTGCTTTCTCTATATTTTCGGAAGAATTTTTCCTTGGCAAAGAGAGAATGTAGTCCATCAGTTCCTCCTTACAAGGAACTTGGAGTGGTCCGTTAACCATAGTTCCGAATTCTTCTTCTGTCATCTCTAACAGCACTCTGAAAATTGGATGATCCAAGTAGTATAAAGACAGAACAAATCTTTTGCCATCCTCTGTATAGACAGCAAAATGACCCTTCTTCCTCTTCCTCCATTTTTCCACGATCTTGCTCAGCTTCATAGAAGAACTCTTAATTCTGAAATCTCAATTTTCTTTTGTTTGTTTTTTAATCTTCTTGTTGAAGGTTTTGATGCTCTGAATTGATGGGTTCTTGGGATAAAACGATTATGGCTAGTCATGATATTTCAAAGCAGTTGGGACGGAGCTATAAAGGTGAAGTGATAAAATAGAAGATCGGTAATGTGTGGAGGGAGTGGAATGGCTCGTGATTCAAAACGACGTTGGTTGCACTTTCTCTTTAACTGTGGGGAAAAACTGCTTGCCAACATGTACCTTAAATATTGGAGAGACAATGAATCAGCTTTGTCTTGAACTTTGGGTTAGCAGTGGCTGGAAACTTGTAAAAATAATCAGGGTTAGGTGATCGAATTGGTTGATAGAACTGGTTGAATTTGCGGTCCAGCACTTCCTTCTGCGAATCAAACAGTCAAAATTAAAATCACTGGACATAATATTGGCAGAGAACTCTTGTTCTAAATCATATGCAAGTGGGGTAAGAGACATGTGAGCTCAATTAAAATGATCGGGAATTTGCTTCATGCTGCCGGTTCTTGGTGTTCGCTGTTTAATTTGTTGGTTTTCGATTCCCATGCAACAATTTTTGCACTGTTTTACCATTTTCCCCTTGCATGATGGACTTAATTTACAGCTATAACCTTCATTCACGTTTCATCTACAAATGTCTATAGTCTTATGTAACATGTATGTGATCTGGATCACCAAATAAAGGGATGGCTTATTATTTGTCTTAATCCAAAATGCCTAACCATTTACTCAAGGTGGAAAACACATGACCTTGTATCCCACTTATCCTGACAGATTATACCGGAGATTGCTTTCTAAGCTCAAACCCAAAAGCAATATGTTAAGAGAGAATCATCGTGATGTTCAGAAACAACGTAAACTGATTTAAATCCAAATACCTAGAGCTCAACCAGTAATATTATCTGCAATGGTTCAAAACTTATCCATTGATCAACACAAACCATGCTTGAAAATAAAGTATACTGCATTGGATGCCCGAATAGTAGCGAGTGCAGCTAACTAATAATAACGATTCTTCAGTGCAGAATTTGCTACAAGATTCAACCCAGAATCCTGGCAAACGGCATGGGTCCCCTTTTATCCCGTGAACCCCGTGCGATTGATCTTTTCCTTGTCTATTTATGCACTATAGATACCAGAAGGGATGATATTTCTTTTCGTAAGTAGTGCATAATTAGTTCTGCGTGGTTCATCACTTCTGCATGCACGTGTAAACCCTCCTCTTTCCTCTCTCTCTCTTATAAGGGCGTTCTCTGTTTTCACCACCTTGAATTGAAGAGCGGCCATGGATGAAAAATCATTCACCAAACAAAAATTATAAGGCATGAAATGAGCTGATTGATTGTTGTGCTTGCAATGTTAAAAGGTTAGTTCGTAACTGTGGCAATTGGGAGAAATGAAAAGTCGATGGCACGCTTAATGATTGGATATACAAAGTGCTACAGTTTTCAACTTTTAACTGGAAATAGAAGCTGCAGCCATTCAAGCATGCCAAGCAGTTTTTGTTGGTTTCTTCCTCGCATGATTGAGCGCAACCACCACTTATATCAAGTTTCTGTAAGTCAGTTAGAATTCATCACCCACTACTAAAAATCCAAAACATTAATCGCCCCTCACAGAAATTGTTCTATTGGTAGTACTTATAAAACTGCATGAGCATGAGCATTCCATTTCGTGCAGCTAGCTTTTCGATCCTTAACATGGCAAACAATCCCAGTACGTATTACACTTGCAATATTACAGATTTACAGTCATACACAATCAAGAAACGATATAATCAAGTAGCTTTGGAATCTGCGACAGAATTTGTTCATGCAGGTGATTTACAAAAACAACTATATAAATATTTTCTTCTACCGTCACAATTATTATTGTTGGGAAGCATGTATCATTATCCATGTTGATTGTTAGGTCCCATCTTTAATGGTCAATAAATTCCAAAAGAAGCCCACGTCTAAAACCATCTCTCCTATCCAATCAGCACATGGTTTCGGATGAAACTTGCCTTAACACTATTAACATATCACATATATAAAAATTTCCAAAGAATTATTCTACTCAATATGACAACCTTCAATTCAAATCTTCAACTGTTTTCTTTACCAGAAAAATCTTCATGATTAGCTTGAAAAAACTCATCGTCATTGCACTCAAATGGAGAAAAATGGCTGGCATTGGCAGGAGAACGATTTCGATGCCTAGAATCAGCCGCTGTAAGCAAGCAAATAAGGGTCATTCCGTCGTGTACTCCACCGATATGAAACGTTTTGTGATTCCTTTGGAATATTTGCACACCAGCATTTTCAGAGAACTGTTTAGGATGTCTGAAGAAGAGTTTGGGCTACCGACGGGTGGGCCAATAATTTTGTCATGCAACGCAGCATTCTTGGAGTACGCCGTCTATATTATTCAAAAAGCTACCTGCAAAAGTATCCAGAATGCATCGCTTCTGTCGTTGATCTCCAGTAAATGTTTGGCCGTTTCTCCTGATCATGTGCTGAGTCCTAGCCGAATAACGATACATAGCATCTGATGCACTTCCTTTTACTACAATCCCGCTCTTAATATAGATTTGTTCAATATCTTCCTGTAACTGGACTTGTAACAAATAACATCATTTCGGACATGCTGCATGTTAGAATTATTTTCTCTGCTTCTGTCTTTTTCTCCTGCTGACCAGATAATATTCCAAAATCTGATTCGTGCACACAACGTTCAGCATGCAATCGGGGATTATATGATTTGCATTGCAAATCACTCAATTTTTCTCGCACCATTTTATTACCTTGACATAAAATAACTGATTGATGATCATAACGGGTCTGCACATATTTATGATCATGAGGTCTTCCTGCTCCCATAAATACTGCATTCACATCTGTTGTCCATTTTTCTTCAGACAACTGAGACAAATGTTCATAAAAACCGAAATATTATATAGTCATGATAATACCAAACTATATTCATACAAAAGAGAACTCAAAGCCTCTACTTAGGATAAGATTGCTTGTTTGTTCACAACTTGATTAATTATATTCTATTCATAGAGTGATCCTTAATGCACCCTTAACTACTCCTCAAGCGACCACACCACCTTTAATATCATATGTTATATGAAGGAAACAAAATAAAAGTAGATGAAGTGGTTGGGCAAGCAAGCAATCAAGAGTATAAAGCAAATGTTATTGGTTACATTTTCAGAAACGGCTGGTGTTTCCCGAACCAAATTGGCAAGCTTTCAAATTTTGGATTAAGTCAAATTATGAATGAAACAATCCCATGTGCCAATGTAGGAGCTTGTTGGGCTTGAAATACAATGGGAAGTTATTGGGCTTGTTATCGGGCGTATGCCCTTCAGTCAATCTGGTACTGGATCCCAATTTACGATTTTTTTTCCTCTGAATGATTTACAGTTGATACCCCGAGCGCCGGTTTTCCTTTGCTTTTAATGATTGTTCATAGGCATTAAATATTTGGTGTACTGAATCGAGGATAAGAGAAAGGGGAGTCTTATCAAGGAAAGCAGGGAAAAGAGAAAGGTGAAAACTCCAAATACAAAGCAACTTTCAGGAAAAAACTATTATTAACTCGTAAACAAAAGAGTCTCTTTAATAAGGCCACTAACAAAACATAAAGAAACCTCAAGTTCATGGAAGGTGGACTTATTGTTTGCTTGTCCAATTAACGTAAAATTGGTCACTTGCTATCTCATCCTAATTGTGGTCGAGTGCTGCCCTCGACCATCAAATTTGTACCATCTTTTTCAATTCAATCATTTTTTATTAAAAAAAAATATTAAATAAAAAATTTTTATTACATTATTATAATTAATATAATAATATTATTTAATTAATAAAATAAAAATTTATTTATTAAAATTTTTTATCGTACTAATTAAATAATAAAATTTTTAAATATTTTATTCGTTATTAATAAATAAATTTTTTACACTTACGAATAAATGATTGTTTCAATAAATTATACCAATATAATAAAATTATTTTATAATTTTTTTTTCAAAAATATTTCAAAATTATTCACGTGATAAATTTTTTATTTTAATCGGTGTGCATAACATATAACTAAAAATTAAGTTGTTTTTAGCAATACATAGGGTCATCATTCAGCAGCATAAGATTTACATGAGACTGTAGGAAATGCTACTCGTAAAATCATTTTTAGTAAAGCTAATGAACCATAGGTTTAACTTATTCGATGCTTGCAAATTAGACAGTCCCACAACAAAAACTTAATGTGTGGGCCAGTGAGAAATTTCTGGTTTAGATTTCAGGCATACACTGAACTACGAAAAGAAGTTGCTGATGAAATCAAGGTGACATATGCGTGGTGACTGCGGGCATGCGACATTCGTGTCCGCAAAGAGGCAAGCTTTAAACTAGTCGGCCCCTCACAGGTTAGGGCCAACTTTAAAATGCAAGATAGCAGCCGAACAAGAGGTCGACTCAAAGGCTGCTTCGCTTTATTATCTTCCCCACTATTGGCCCAGCTACGTCTAATATAACCTCGTCAACAACCACGCAGACCAATCAAATCATAAAGCCTAAGTAGCGATAAAGAAGCCCTACAACTTAAAAAAATCAATCTCACTGCACAAAGTACCAGTCTTAATCAATCTCTGTGCGCAAAATACCAGTCTTATTTTCTCTATATATAAAGGATTGGAGAGATAGAATATAGTTATTAGTTTCACTTGGCGTTATAGCATTAGCAAGAGAGAGCATTATTTGGTAGAGACATGGATGAAGTGGTGGATGCCTTGAAAACGCAGGCTATTACAGCTCCTCCGTTTCAACTTCATTCTCCCTCAATGGCTCGATCGCCGTTGATTGATTCTGCCACTAGAACACCCAAAAGCCCATTAACTTCACGTTTAATGACGCCAATTGCTAGCCCCCTGATGAAGGCGGCGATTGCAAACGTGCATGGTTACTTGGAAGAAGTTGGTCGCTTCACCAAACTTGGCCCTGATCAAGACGCTTGGCTTCCCATTACTGAATCTAGGAACGGTAACGCTTACTACTCAGCGTTTCACACTCTTAGTTCAGGAATTGGAGTCCAAGCCCTCGTTCTTCCTCTTGCTTTCATTACCCTTGGCCGGTAAGTTATTTGTGTACTTTATAATTATTTTTTTTTTTCATTTTCTTCTAAAGATTTTATCTGAAAAAGAACTTAATGCAGGACCTGGGGTATTGCATGTCTATCATTGGTTTTCATTTGGCAGTTATACACTTTATGGTTACTGATTCAGCTGCACGAATCCGAGTCCGGGACCCGCTACAGCAGATATCTCCGGCTTTCTATAGCAGCTTTTGGTAAGCTGTAAAGGCTATCGAATTTAATGTGCAATTAACCAATAATTTAACTGCAAAATATCAATTTATATTGAGTTGAGTGGCTTATACAAGTTCGTTTAATGAATTTTCATCTAACCAGCTTTCGATTTTACTTAATTAGTTTCCAAGTATAATTTACATATGATTTTCAGTGAATTAATCTGCGTATGTGCGGGATTTTCAGGTGAAAAGCGAGGGAAGTTGCTTGCTCTCTTCCCGATAATGTATCTATCGGGTGGCACCTGTGTGACCTTGGTCATGATAGGAGGTGGGACGATGAAGATATTTATCGAAATCGTGTGCGGAGACACATGCAACCTAACTCGTTTGACAACTGTAGAGTGTTACTTGATCTTCACTTGCGCAGCCGTAGTTTTGGCTCAACTTCCCAACTTAAATTCAATAGCTGGAGTTTCCCTGATAGGAGCGATCACAGCAGTTAGCTATTGTACCCTCACATGGGTTTTGTCTATCATCAAAGATAGACCTGTTGGTGTCTCCTACGAACCAGTGAAGGCTAATTCTGATGTGTCTACCATTTGCAGTGTTCTAAATTCTTTAGGGATAATCGCCTTCGCTTTCAGAGGACACAATCTTGTGCTCGAAATACAGGTTAATTCACCTTTTCAGTGAACGGATTTGCTTTTACTCATGATAGTTCTAGCTGTATTGCCTGCCAAACGTATTTAATTATGTACTTAAAGCAAGCAAATAATCGAAGTTGCAGGGGACTATGGCTTCCAGTGCCAAAAACCCATCCCGTGTACCGATGTGGAGAGGAGTAAAGTTTGCATATTTGATTGTAGCGATGTGTCTATTTCCTCTTGCAATCGGCGGTTGTTGGGCCTACGGAAACTTGGTGAGAACCCAGAACGACAGCCATCTGTTTTGCCAACTTTTGAAGAATCATGGTCTATTTTTTTTACAAAAAAAAAAAAAAAAAAAAAGAATTGGGTTAAAGATTTGCTGAACTCGCATCAAATAGCCCAAAAGGGAAAAGTCCAAATTAAAAAAAAAAGGGAAACTTATTCTCTTACAGTTTCTTACACCCTAATCCATTGTATCGTGTTTGTTGGCAGATAGCTGGAAACGAAGGGATATTTGATGCCTTGTACAAATACCACAGTCGTGACACATCAAAAGTGCTTCTGGGATTGACAAGCTTATTCGTTGTGATTAACAGTCTCAGCTCGTTTCAGATTTATGCTATGCCAGTATTCGACAATTTGGAATTGAGATTTACGAGCAAATATAATAAACCGTGTCCACGGTGGCTTCGCTCTGGGTTTAGAGTCTTCTTTGGAACCCTCGCATTCTTTATCTCAGTAGCACTACCATTCTTGCGAAACTTGGCAGCATTAATTGGAGGAATCGCTTTACCTATATCCTTAGCATATCCATGTTTCATGTGGATACAGATCAAAAAGCCCTCTAAATATAGTGCAAGTTGGTGCGTAAATTGGGCATTGGGAATTTCGGGAATGGTTCTCAGCATTTTAGTGACCATTGGAGCAATATGGAGTTTAGCTACCGTGGGAATAGAATTTCACTTCTTCCACCCTCAGTAAAATGAACAGCCAGAAGCGTGACCACTCAGCCTGCTGTCACCCATCCTTGTATGTACAAATAGCAGAGAACTGTCCCAATTATTGACACTATCTTGTACTCTATGCTTGTTTGAAAAAACTGTGACAAAAATGTATCAAACTGTGTCCCGAATAAATTTGCTACTTGTTAGATCGAAGAGTGTGTTGCTATTTTGCAGAGTGATTAGAATACACCTGCAAAAAGTTTCAGTCATTCACAGCCGCTTGCATGGTCCATTCTGCTAATCTGATATCTTATGAAGAAAAATAAATTTATCTTTCTGCGACTTAATAAGCAATCTATTGTTGACATTGATTTATTAGAGCCAGTGTTTACAGTAAAATAATAACAAGAAAGACATCTTATCTTAAAGTAGGCCGGCCTTTTCCAATTGGACTATCAAATTTGAACATCCCAAGTTTACATCTTGAGAGTCAAAACACAATACTTTGATCAGCAAATGTTGAAAGTAATCACTATTCATGTCAATCATATTTCTTTAATCAATTTGCACTGGGGGCATCTACACAATCTGATGAACTAAAGCGACCTCAAGACCAAATGCAAGGGCGAATAAATGCTCATGAGTTACAGAACAAAGTTGGGTCACTTGAAAAACTTTCCAACTTGTTTGGTTCTACATAGACAATGGAAGAAGCATCCTTCGTTTTTTTTTCCTAGCCAATCTCACTTGCTTTGTAATTTTCATGCATAAAAGCAGTAGCATTGTGACACAAACCAAGATAAAAGCAAGGTGCATATGCCTAAAGTATAAAGAAACTGCTGAAAAGACCAGGAAAGCCAGAATGACGAGCTCCCATATTACGAATATCACAACATCCACCCTGCATCCGCAGCATAGCGAAAGTAAGACACACCATCGGAAGTGTTCTTATCCTAGAAACATAAGAGCAAAATCGAGACATACAAGATATGAAATTAACCCCACAAACCCAAGCTGCAGATGGGTTGAAATTTTCTATTTGCACAGCATTTACAGCCAAGCACATCAACAGAGTTACAGATATGATATAAAGCCAATGACCATTCACACATATTCACAGTACAATTTCAATCCTCTGAATGAAACAACAATCTTCTATTTTCTGTGGAAGAAGTTTGCCATAACAAACAATGGAAATTAACACCTCAGCCATCTCATTACCATACATTAGTTCAAAAGTCATAAAGAGTATAATGACTAAAACCTACAACAAGAGCTCAACCCCTCTAAACATTTATAAAGTGCACAATCATTACCTCTTCAAAACCCTAATGATTAACGAATCATCCACACACAATAATTCTTAAGTTTATCTCATTTACAAACTGTTCACTTATCTTCCCTTTATAGTGCACCCATACGAGTATCATTGCCTCAACCATACTTCAGCACAATTTCTAAGTCAGCAGGCACAAAAACTTATTGCCATGCAAAGAATTCAAAGGTATAAGTTCCAACTCAAAAAATTAAACAGAATAAGGAGCTAAGAAGATATCATTTTGAGTGGATTTGACAAAAGGAATCTTAAGACAATACAAATTATGAAGCATGAAATCTATCTTATCATGTGATAAAACACCACCTTGCAAGTTTCCACTCAATAATTGCACCATTGGATTGATGAAGATAAATTTACACATAAAGTTTAACATAACACCAAGATCAAAATGAAGGATTCAAGATTTCTTGCCAACCATTGTGTGTGGTAAGCAAATCTATATTTTACCCATTTTACCATCTGTAAGAACTACAAAATTGTTAAACAAGATGAACAGGAATAAAAATTGAATCAGAGAAAACACCGGTAAAAACAGGTATAATTGGTTTCTTACATGTACAGCATTTAACAGCAATACCAAAACACCGAACATACAGCATTCTCAAGATTGTTACAAATATATAACTATATCTATCATCTGAAGCAAGTCATGTAACGAAATTGTCTCATGACCATCTCTTTCTTCTAATGATTATGTTCTGAATATCTCAAACTACAATTCACTGAAAAAAACATAAACAAATTAAAAAAGGAGCATAAAGAATGCTGGCGCTGAAAATGGAACACGGAAACAGCAATTGGTTTTCCACAACAATCAAATCGATAAATCATAGCTAGCTCTTTGACTAACCAACATTTATGGCGTCAATATATGCTTTCTAGTATCAAAAACAAATGATAATTCTCTAAAAGCACCAACAACCCTAGCTAATCCAGCCGAATTTGCGAACGTTCTAATTGAGGTTTGAAAACGATAAAACTGATATTCAAATCTCAACAATCAAACTACATGAAAATATAATAGCAATATTCAAAAACTGTAACATTATAACAAAGAAAAAAAAAGGGCAAAACTAAGAGATAAATGGAAATACCTGGAAGAAGGGATATTCGAAGTTGATGAGAAAAAAGAGACAGAAGCCCAATCGTGTTTGGATCGATTTTGGTATTCTCTCAACTGCTCTGCCAGATTCGATCGCGTTATCATCGCTGCCTTCACTCTTGTTTGTTGCTCCAGAATTCGCCTAACGATTCGTTTGCGTGTGGAGATTTCGCTGAACCAGAAGGCGAATTGAACGATAGACTGATAGAAAGGTTGCAGAGAAATCATCCACGTTCAAATGGTTTTGGCCTGGGTAAGCTTTGCGTGCACCCTCCCTCACGGTAATTTTCCCCTTTTTGTTTAATTACGAATTAAAAAGCATTTCAAACAAAGCCGGCCGGTTTGGCGGGTTGACATATTTAATATCCGAGATGACCCGTTTGTGTTTAGGCTTTGATTAAAAGGCCCAATACGGTGATCATCACTTAGGTTAGCCTTTTAAGGCAATCCAAGTGCTTTAGGAGATAAACCCAAAATGGAAACACCGCAAGAACCATCCGATAACCCGAACGACGACGTTGCTTCCGACGAGTCTTCGCCGGGAACCGATGCCACAGTCTCTTCCATTCCCCTCGAAACCCAGCCCGAAACAGATGATCTCCAAAATACAACAGGGACTAACCAGTCTCCGTCCCCACCTCGCGATACGACACTCGCGGCCCCCGTTTCGGACTCCCAAGACGATTCATCTGACCCTATCCCCGAAGACCAACAACACCAAAACCCTAACCCCGCCGAGCCGGGTCCACCTCCGAAGAAACGGCGCCGTAGAAAGCGGTTTTTCACTGAAATCAACGGCAATCCATCTTTGGCGAGAAACCGTCGCCCTAGATTCTCTTGCCTATCCAAAGAAGTCGACACTGAAGCCTTAATTGCAGTCTCAGTTGGCTTTCCGGTTGATTCCCTAACCGAGGAAGAAATTGAAGCCAATGTAGTCACCAAAATCGGAGGTACCGAGCAAGCAAACTATATTGTCGTTAGAAACCACATTCTAGCTCGCTGGAGATCAAATGTTTCAGTTTGGCTGACCCGTGACCATGCACTCGAGTCAATTAGGTCCGAGCACAAAAACCTAGTAGAATCAGCTTACAATTTCCTACTAGAACATGGTTACATTAATTTCGGACTGGCGCCAGATATTAAAGAAGCCAAATTGAGGTCATTGGACGGAGTAGAGAGGGCAAATGTGGTAATTGTTGGTGCAGGACTTGCGGGGTTAGTTGCGGCGAGGCAGTTGGTTTCGATGGGGTTTAAGGTTGTCGTATTGGAAGGCAGATCTCGTCCAGGCGGGCGCGTGAAGACTCGCAAGATGAAGGGTGATGGAGTGGTGGCTGCAGTGGATCTTGGTGGGAGTGTCCTCACTGGAATAAATGGGAACCCATTTGGTGTTCTTGCTAGACAGCTCGGATTGCCACTTCATAAGGTGAGAGATATTTGTCCTTTGTATTTACCTGACGGTAAAGCAATTGATGCTGATATTGATTCAAGAGTAGAGGTTTCTTTTAATAAATTGTTGGATAGAGTGTGTAAGCTTAGACATGATATGATTGAGGAATTTAAATCTGTAGATGTTCCATTAGGAATTGCACTTGAAGCTTTTAGAAATGTTTATAAGGTTGCCGAGGATCCTCAAGAGCGGATGCTCTTGGATTGGCATTTAGCAAATTTGGAGTATGCAAATGCTTCCTTAATGTCTAATTTGTCAATGGCCTATTGGGATCAGGATGATCCATATGAGATGGGTGGTGATCATTGCTTTATTCCTGGAGGCAACGAAAGGTTCGTTAGAGCACTTGCTGAGGATCTTCCGATATTTTATCAACGGACTGTGCACAGTATTAGATATGGTAGTGATGGGGTTATGGTTTATGCTGGTGGGCAGGAGTTTCATGGGGATATGGTTCTTTGTACAGTGCCATTGGGTGTGCTGAAGAAGGGAATCATTGATTTTGTACCCGAACTTCCGCAACGGAAAAAAGATGCAATTCAGAGATTAGGTTATGGATTGCTAAATAAGGTTGCCATGTTGTTTCCGCATAATTTTTGGGGTGGAGAGATTGATACATTTGGGCATTTGACGGAAGATTCAAGCATGAGAGGTGAGTTCTTTTTGTTTTATAGCTATTCTTCGGTGTCAGGAGGTCCACTTCTTGTGGCTCTTGTTGCAGGGGATGCTGCAATTAAGTTTGAGAAAATGTCTCCGGTGGAATCTGTGAAAAAAGTGCTAGAGATATTACGGGGTATTTACCATCCAAAAGGGATTGTTGTTCCGGATCCAGTTCAGGCAGTCTGTACTGGCTGGGGGAAGGATAGTTTCTCATATGGGTCGTACTCTTATGTTGCTGTTGGTTCTTCGGGAGATGATTATGATATTCTTGCTGAGAGTGTAGGAGATGGAAGGGTTTTCTTTGCTGGGGAGGCAACTAATAAACAGTATCCAGCAACTATGCATGGAGCTTTTTTAAGTGGGATGAGAGAGGCTGCTAACATACTTAGAGTGGCTAGAAGAAGTTCACAAGCTCTAATCAATAAAGCTGACAATCATGGTGTAGAAAAAGGAGATTTGGATAAGTTGTTTGAGAACCCTGACCTACCATTTGGATGCTTTTCTGCTTTGTTTGATCCAAGCTCCGATGATCTGGAATCTCATGCATTGTTAAGGGTCAAATTTCAAGGTAAAAAGTTGGAGTCTGGTCATCTCTGTCTTTATGGATTGTTGTCAATGAAGCAGGCAATTCTGCTGAGTGAGTTAGATGGAGATGGGAATAGGATGAAAGTGCTACATGACGAATTTGGGGTGAGGTTGGTTTCGAGGAAAGGTTTATGTGACGCTGGGGAGTCTCTTATTACACGTATTAAAGCAGCAAAATTCAACCCATTCTAAATGGAGGGTGTTTAAAATAAGCGCTGGACTCAGATTCAGTAACAGAAGTTCTTTTCCTTTGCACTGAAAGTTAGATATAGATGTTAGTTGAATCTCTAGCTTCCCACATTATTTTTACACTTCATCATTTCCATTTGTCTCTTGATTCATTGGATTGAGGCGGCCTTGAATTAAATTTTATGGATACTTGCAGGTTCACAGGACTGGATAATGGATTTGAATTTAATATGATTGATTTATATGCACGTGTTTGTAGTTTGTTAGTCTTCTCACTTAGTTCTACATCATCATTTTTGAAATGAATCTCTCATAATCTTCTCCTCAACTTAAGGTTTGGTCCTGGAAATCTTCTTTATCGTGTTAAATTAATCGTTGATCAATTTGTAGAAAAATTGGTGTTCCTGTAACAAGTCGCAATCCACAGTCAAGTCAGTTTGCAAAACAGAATTGGACTCGGATTCGAATTCAAACTGTAAGCCCATAATCGGATGAGAACCAGAGCTAAGCCCAGCTCTAATTTCTTGTACAAACTGGGCATTTAGTTTGACAACCCAAACCCAAGCTTCGGGGCTGGCATCCTCCCTCATCTGTCCAAGAGGAAAAATTCATACCTCCCTTGCCGTAGCTCACTAAGAATTCGCTGATTGTCGCCAAATATAGGATTTCCCTATACATATTTAGAACAATTGAATAAATAGCAGAGAATTAGATGCTATCACATGCTAACGTTCGAATACAGGCACAAATGGCCACCCAAAGTTGTACCAGCATGTAATAATTATAAGGCTTTTAGAAAGGAGTTAGCGACTTCAAACCGACCATCTGTCCACAAGCATTCCCCTTTAAGTAACGTATCTTTGGAAAGTCCAACGTAATAACAATAAGATTGGATCAACTGAAATTTATTTTATCTCCAGCAACAATTATTATAATTTATTATCATGAAGGCGAAAGGAACCTACTGGTCTCGTCTCTCTCGAAACTGTAACCTAATATCACATTTAACAAGAATAAAATACTTTTAAATTTTATAAAAATAAAATTTTGTATATTTTATTAAATATATTTTTTTAAAGAAAAAGTAATAATTCATTTTATGATAAATAATATTAATATTAAATTTATTTTAATTTTAATATTTTAATCAAATATTAATTTATATCAAATATATTTACGAAAAATTTAAAAGTATTAAACTAAAATATTATGGGTATATAAAAAGTCTTATTGTAATAAAAGTAGTACAAAATTAAATAAAAAAAATTTAATAAAATTTTATATTAAATAAAAATAAAATATTTTTAAATTTTATAAAAATAATTAGTGATCGTTGATATTTAATTTTTTTTTCTAAGGGGGAATATAATGGTCCGATTTTGGAACGAAGGTAAGTGACAAACCGTTCCATCCACTCCTCCTGTCCGACGCAACTGCCACGTGGGCCATTTTGAAGTTATTTGCTGGGCCCCTACACCGACCTTCCCATTTTTATCCAATCAAGGCCCAGGCCGACAGTTTTGGGTCCCGCCTAGGACAACCATTCACGTTCTTGCTACACGTGTCGGTCGTACGCATCACTACCATTACATTTCTGCGTGGCTCGCCTCTTTTCAACTTTCTTCATTTCTTTTCCTCGTTTTGACTGTTACATTCTATTCTCCCTATGTGACAGAACCAAACTCTTACACGCGCCATATTTATTTAACACGTGGCATAACGTACAGATGTCGGAGAGAAAACGCGAGTATTGGCATTAATTTATTCGACAGAGTGGAACAATTGTGTTATCCTTAGCTTTTTCTCACACGTCGGTTACAGAAACTATTCTCGATTGGCGAACTCTTTGGCTCTATCTTTTCTTCAGTGCGTCATCACCGCGTGGACTGATGCTATAAATGCCACTTGCTCTTGTTAAGCAAAGCCATCGTTCAATAAACTCGAAAACCTATCACAAGCTTTCTAGTGTTCACCACTACTTCTGTTACATCTCTCTGTGATCACATTTGTTGATCTAGTTCAATTCTTAGTAGTTTGTGTGATCTGCTGGTGATCGTTAAAGATATGGCTGAAGAGCACCACAAAAAGAGCCATGAGGACGAGCCAAATGTTGCTGACGAAGGTGCAGTGGAGACCAAGGATCGTGGGTTGTTTGATATCTTGGGGAAGAAAGAAGAAGAGAAACCCCAAGAGGAAGTGATCGTTACTGAGTTTGAGAAGGTACAAGTTTCTGAACTAGAGTCGAAGGTCGAGGAACCCAAGCAGGAGGAACAGAAGAAGCCTGGGCTCTTAGAGAAGCTTCACCGATCCGGTAGCGGCAGCTCTAGCTCTGTAAGTTGCTATTTCATTCAGTTAAACCATTAGCATCTTAGGAATCATTTTCTCTTTATGGCAGAAATTTATCTGATTAATCTTACAATATTTTAAACGTGTTATGCAGTCAAGCGACGAGGAAGGCGAAGAAGGAGAAGAAAAGAAGAAGAAAAAGAAGGAAAAGAAGGGACTGAAGGAAAAGCTGAAGGAGAAGATATCAGGGGAAAAGGAAGAAGAGAAACACGAGGACACAACAGTTTCTGTTGAAAAGATCGACGAATTACCCCACCAAGAACCAGCCCATCCCGAAGAGAAGAAAGGTCTTCTGGACAAAATCAAAGAGAAACTACCAGGACAAAACAAGAAGGACGACGAGGTTCCTCCTTCTCCTCCGCCAGCTGTGCCTGCTACCGTGGAGGATCCAACTCACGAAGGAGAGGCCAAGGAGAAGAAAGGCATTCTCGAGAAAATCAAGGAGAAACTCCCTGGCTACCACCCCAAGACCGATGAGGAGAAAGAAAAAGAAAAAGAAAGTGGTTCCCATTAAGAAGACAAGAATTGTGTGTATGAAAGTATGAATACGTTGATCGGCGTGTGGTGTGTGTGGTTCGTTTATATTTTTCGTAATGGGTTTATTGTTTTCTTGCTTCTGCCTTCTTGTTTGTGCTTAATATAAGTACTGTATAGGTGCTTATGTGTAAGTATGTATGTTTAATTAGGGTTTAAATTCTATGTTTTGAGAAAGGACGTTTATTTTTCCTTTCTTTTGCGAGTAATACAGTGTTAAATTGATTTCACTGCAGTATATGTTTTTGTTTATGCACGTCATTATGCTTCGCAGTCCCTCCCTGCTTTCTTTTTCTTAATGAACTCAAGACTCTCATTTCGGATAAGTTGATATAACGCACGCAAATTTTAGACCTTGTAGACGTGGACACCTTGACATGAGCTAGAATACTCCAGAAAGCAGCCACATTGAATCCAATTTGTTATGCAATAAAATAAATCAGCTTTGAGTTGATTAAGACTCGAGGGAGCCACGGAATACAGATCACTTCGGGGCTTGCATCGACGGCATGGATCAATATCCAAGTATCTTGACTGCATATCTCGAAGAGACATGCACATGCCATGAAACTCTTTGGATCGCTAGTGTCTTCGTTATGCATATTCAAATGTGTAGGATACAAACGAAAGGTCCAGATTGATTTAGACGGGTTTCACAGTTCGACGGTCACTTGCTCTTGCCCTTGGTACAAGATAACAAATCATTGGCCAAGTGGTTAGATACTTCTTTTCAGCTGGTTTGCTGTGTGAGTTGAATCTTTAACAACCTCTGATAATAAGTTTTAACTGCTTTCTTGTCCACATCTAATTGCCCTCCGGTAAGGGATATCAATTTGCATGAAGATTTGCTACAGAATTCTATTGCTAGTAAATCTACAGCTGGGTGGGTAATTAATTACTTCTTACAAATCCTTAATGTCATGTGGCAACAAAATAAAAGCGCCCCTGCTACAAGTAGGTCCAAGAATGTTTATGAAAATTGGAACTGGGCTCGTCCATTATCGTGTGGAACGATCCACAAACAAATTAGATCTAGACCCATTTCAGTTTGTCCACTAAACAGTACTAACAAGTGTCAAAGTGCTTCGCTATCACGTTTAAGACTTATAAACCGAAGTTCCAGTATAGACTCGGACGTCCGTTGAGGCAGCATAATACACATAGTAAGAGACAAGACGACGCTATGTCAATCTCCGAATGGGAGCATTCCAAGAAGAGATTCTCTTGCGCCGACCGAAAGCCCGAAGCAAACACACAATATAAGCTGACAATCCTTTTTTATGGCGAAGAATCTAGTCACTAAATACTAAGAAACATTAGTGTCAAAAATTTCAGGAAATCCGAAGCTAAAGAACCTTTATATAGAACTTTATGGCTAATTAAATTTTGCAATCCCCGCACAGAGATTATGGCTAGCAATATAAACCAACACTTAAATTTTCTATCGCTTATTGTCACTATTGGTATCGGTTTTGCTTTAACAAGGAGTGCTAATGGCCAGTATTTGATCGGAGTTGGGAGCTACGACATGACAGGTCCCGCTGCTGGAGTGAACATGATGGGTTATGCCAATCTTGGACAAAACACTGCAGGGATCCATTTCCGTCTGAGAGCTAGAACTTTCATTGTGGCCGAGAGTTCCCAAGGAGCAAGATTTGCTTTTGTAAATCTTGATGCGTGCATGGCTTCACAGCTTGTTACTATTAAAGCGATGGAGAAACTTAAGTCAAGGTAGAAAACTCGAGAAGAAAAATTAAGATGTCACAATTTGATTAATAAATGTTTATAATGGTATGTGTTTTGAAGGTTTGGAAATTTGTACACCGAAGAGAATGTAGCAATAAGTGGCATCCATACTCATGCTGGGCCTGGGGGTTATTTGCAGTACTTGATTTACTCTATAACATCTCTGGGATTCGTGCAACAATCATTTGATGCCGTTGTTAACGCAATTGAACAGAGCATTGTTCAGGCTCACAAAAGCCTCAAGCCTGGTTCAGTTTTCATCAACAAAGGTTATTGTCTTTTGGGTGTTTGTGCGTGAATTCATTCGTTTTCATTTCTCTTTTAATAAACTATATTAATTATTATTATTTTGTTATTTATCGACAGGGGACGTAGAAAATGCTGGAATAAACAGGAGTCCAAGTGCATATCTGCTTAATCCAGCTGAGGAGAGGAATCGATACACGGCAAACGTGGATAAAGAAATGACGCTTTTGAAATTTGTTGATGAAGCAAGTGGAAAGAGCGTAGGAGCTTTCAGTTGGTATGCAACGCACGGAACTTCCATGTCGATAGACAACAAGCTCATTAGCGGAGACAACAAAGGAGCCGCTGCCAGATTCTTTGAAGACTGGATCACTTCCAAAACCAAATCTTCCTTCACAATGATCAGCAACTCTTCTGCCACATCCGGTTAGCATGTTGTGCAATAAATTTTTGTTTCAATTTGGCTCCAATAAGTCTGCCATGATCACTTTAGATTTTACTAATGTGTGCTATTCACTTGATATGGACACTGGCAAATTAATAGAGAAATCACAAACAATCAAGGCCACTGGAGGAAAACCATGCGGTAAAACAGCTAGCCAAGGATTCAAGGTGAGGAAGAACGATGGATCACTTTTTGTGGGAGCATTTTGCCAATCAAATGTTGGAGACGTGACCCCAAATGTGCTGGGAGCATTTTGCACTGATAGTGGAAAACCTTGTGATTTCAATCACTCTTCATGCCATGGCAATGACCTGCTCTGCTTAGGCCGAGGACCTGGGTACTATTCGACTAATTTATGAACTCATTAGTGCCTCTACTTATTAAATGAACTGATCCGAAATATTTTTTTAACAGGTACCCGTATGAAATATTAAGCACAAAGATTATAGGAGAAAGGCAATTCCAAAAGGCAGCTGATTTATTCACTTCTGCTGCAGAGCAACTTAGTGGAAAGATAGATTATCGTCATGTCTACATAAATTTTACGAATATTGAAGTGGAATTAGGTGGAAATAACAAAGTCAAGACATGCCCTGCAGCTCTTGGTCCAGGTTTTGCCGCTGGAACTACAGATGGACCGGGTGTATTCGGTTTTCAACAAGGGGATACAGAGGTCAGCATAAGGAGACCATATTCTTTCATTATCTGAAGATTTTGTTTGATGACCAACGGAAGAAGAATATAAGATATTGTTGTCTGATGTTTTTAGATCAATAAGTTGTGGAAACAGCTGAGAGACGTACTGAAAGAGCCAAGTCAATATCAGGAGGACTGCCAAAAGCCTAAGGCCGTTCTGCTCTCCTCTGGCGAAATGTTTGAACCTTATGCTTGGGCGGTACGTACAGAATTTTCGTAGTGCATGGGCAGAAGCATCGAAGAATTTCTAATTTATCATATTTCTGATATCAATACAGCCAGCTGTTCTTCCGATCCAAATGCTGAGGTTGGGCAAACTGATCATACTTTCTGTACCAGGAGGTTTGTTTTCCTCAATCGAATTTAATTTCTATAATCTTTTGGCACGGAGCATTCTCTAACGTTTCAAGATCGCAGAGTTCACAACAATGTCAGGTCGAAGATTAAGGGAAGCAGTCAAGGAAACACTGATTACCAACGGCAATGGAGAATTTGATAACGAGACCCACATCGTAATAGCAGGGCTTACAAATACTTATTCACAATACATTGCCACTTTCGAAGAATACAAACATCAACGATACGAGGCACTGCTTGGACTCTCTGCCCATTACTTAAATAATAACTTCTAGGATTTGATGACAGAATGGTAAATTGTCTTGCTAACAGATAATGATATGCGCAGGCTGCTTCAACGCTCTACGGCCCCCATACGCTATCAGCATACATCCAAGAATTCAGTAAACTAGCAACAGCAATGGCAAAAGGAGAAAAGATTACAAAGGGGCCGTCGCCGCCGGATCTTTACTCCGTACAACTCAGCCTTTTACTTGACCCTTCCGGAGATTCACCTCCTCCAGGGAAAAATTTCGGTGACATAAAGCAAGATGTCACCAAACCGAAGAGTGGCTCATTTACAAAAGGAGATAAACCGAGTGCTACATTTTGGAGTGCTAACCCTAGATATGATCTATTAACGGAAGGAACATTTGCAGTGGTAGAAATGCTTCAACAGAAGCGGTGGACTCCGGTTTTCGATGACGATGATTTCTGCTTGTATTTCAAGTGGAAATTGGACAACACAAGTTTGTATGGCTTGGCAACCATTGAATGGGAAGTGCCAAGGGAGACTAGCCCCGGAGTTTACAGGCTTAGACATTTCGGGTCATCTAAGAAAACAAAAGACTCTCCGAATGAATACTTTACTGGCGCTTCCAGTGCATTTACAGTTTCGTAAAGGCGATACCAGATTTCTTCATCAGAAGACGATGGAGATTATCAATAATGCTGGTAGAAAGAAGTGTGAAAAATAAGTGAGAAATATATTTGTCTAGCAAGAAGAGATAAATTGGCCTGTATTATTCTCAAAATTCAAGAATAAAGCAGGAAATTAGAGTAAAGTGTAGCAAACGCAAACTACAAGGAGGAAATTAGACACATAGTATTGAGTGACATGCATTTTCTGTAGGTAAATCAAAAGCATATTCTAGGTAGAAAATTAAAATAAATACCAAATTATGTGTTCATTCCCGTTGATCTTTACAAGAAAAGCAAAACTCGTCACTCTTAGTAAAAAGTGAAAATTAACAATCAAAGGAGTTTTAGTAAAACATGATAATAGCTACAGAGGTAAATAAGATATTGACTAGGTAATTGAACAATTACTTTTCAGGCTCTGTTCTAGCAATGCCCAAATACTTCAAAGTTTGGATGCTGCAAGCTTTATGAGATCTTTCCTCTGAATCTTGCCTCACGATTTCTTGTGTATTTGAAGCTATAAACGCCACTCTCCGGATTCTCTTGTATGGGGCAACCTGAATATTTAGCGGTTGGTTGGTATAACACAGAGAATATCAAAACATTAAAGAGTTCAAACCAAATTAGCCATTTCAATAGGTGGTTTAACACATCAAACGCACCTGTTTAGCTACAAAATCCATTACTGCACTTTCTGATAATCCACTTTCAGCTTTTATTACGACATATATTTTTAGGGACACTTTTTCCACACCCCCCCCCCCCCCTTGAATGGTACAATATCATACAAAATGCAGTACTGCAGATTGCTGTAATAAATTATGAAGGGGTTCCCTATTTTACCTACAAAAGTGAGCTTATCAAGCTCGAATATGTCAACAGAGGAAGATTTACGGTATGACTGCAGCATCATAAATTTCTGGAAGAGTAAGTGACAAGGCCTCGAGTTCTGCTAGAGGAACTTGAGACATTAAGACAAAACAGCGAGAACATGTTAATAGTCAAATTGACAGAACCATATGCGCAATGTTTCATTCACTTAATATCCCTTGTACCTGATTAGCTCTTTCAGTGGATCATCAACGAAAATGAAGCCATAGTTATTAATGTAGCAGAGACATCCAGTTCTCAACCATCCCTTAAAATCAAGAGTTGATTTTGTAGCTTGTGGATTGCTGAAATAACCTACAACAAACAACCCACTGCAGTATTGATATAACAAAACATAAATTCAACAATGACAAAATTGTAGTCATACATGTAAAGATTACAGAATAGCCATGCCCAATTACGGTGAAGGAGGTATAGCCTGAAGAAATACAGTGGATTAATTAAAGTATTACAGTTGAACTTAAGAAAGCTTTAGGTTAGATACCTACCTTACTAGCACGGTAAGGAGGGAAAAGAAACGGTAGCAGAATGGACTACTTTGTGCAGTGCAATGCTCACTCCCTTAGAACACTTGATAGTGACCGATTGCATTTCTATATTGATAATTACAAACCCATGTTTATATTTCATCAATTTAGATACCAAAATAAGAATCCATATATATGGGCACTGTATAATACAATAACATAAAACTAAGATTAAATAAGTAACAAAAACAAAAATCAACTACAAATACATATAATAATAGAGTATCCAAAAAGAGTACACATATTAATTAACAAAGTAAACCTAAGACAATTACTGAAGTATGAACTATGCTATGCTGAATATTTAGAAAAAAAATAATAATAGGGTTGATATTTTTACAAAAAACGCGCGCGCACGAACATGTCACGTACACCACAAGCACATGAAAAAGAATAAATTCTTTTAAAATTTTCAATTTGCATGCCATAATAAGAATCAATATATATTGGCATTGTATAATAGAATCAACATAAATCTAAGAGTAAATAATAGATAGAAATACAAAAATATTAACATAAACCAACTGCATTGCATATGGTATACTATCCAAAAAGTGTACCTGTATCAATTAACAAAATAAACCTAAGACTATTAATGAAATACGAACCATGTTATTCTAAATATTCAAAAAAATATAATAAGTTTGATATTTCTGCAAAAACCACACGTGCACATACACAGTACATGCACGCGCACTAGCATGGGCATACATAACACATGTAGGCACACACATGTTAATGAAATTAAATTTAAGAGAAAGAATAATTTTTTTAAAAAATTTTATCAATTTACATACCAAAGCAAGAACCTAAGACTATTAGTAAAGTATGAGCCATGGTGATCGATCAAATTTAGTACATATATTTACATATATTTATTTAATTAAATTACTTTTAAAAATATTTTTTATTAATTTTTTAAATTTTAAGAAAAAAAAATAAAAAAAATAATATATAAAATTTATATAATTAATATTATTTTAATTATTTTATTATTTTAATTAATCAACTAACAGTCAAATATAATAGTATTATTGTTTAAAAATATTATTTATTAATTTTAAAAAAATTAATATTTATTTATAATTTTTTCAAATCTCAAAAAAATACATAAAAATATCCCAAATTAAATTAGTTGTTAACGTTTGAAATCAAAACTGAACCTAAAGAAAAGTTTCGAATTTCACACGTGCTCAATTAAGAAACTTTAACTAAATTGGCTTTTTGTTTTCGCAGGCTCAGAGATCGGCCCAGCCCATTTGAATAGAGAAAACAAACTATTTTTGATTCAGTTTTTGTGAACGGACTGGGGATGGCCTACCATTCCCTGTCTCGGCCTGTTACCCTTTAGGCCTATTATTTACCCATAAACCAAACATAATTAAAGGGCCCGCAAGGCCTGGCCTATTTGGGGATGGGCAATACTTTGCCCGTCCCCGCCGGTTCCCATCCTTATCTTCAATTTATATAGAAAAATTAGAAAAGAAAATTGCTAAAGAATTATTCTATTATTTGTCCCAGCGAAAAAACTGAAATTGAACTATTACATGTCTATTGTGTACCATATAGGGTTTAACATAATATTAATTTTTCAAAATCATATCAAAAAAATTACAACAATTATTTAATTCAATTAAATAAATTTTAGTGTTAAAATGTATATATTTTATTAAAAATATTTCAAAAAAAATATATTTGAAGTTAATTTTTTATACTTTATTAAAAATTTAAAAATTAAATATTTAATTATATTAAAAGTCGTATAAAATTAATAATAATTTTTTATTTTTTATTTTAAATTCATCTATAACTGCTTAAGAGTTTTACTAAATACGAATCAACGAATTTGTGGCGGCCCGACTTCTTTTTTTGGATTGTTCTTCTCAAATCATACAATTTTATTTATTAAAAATATATAAAAAAAATTTTAAAATTAAATATTTAATTATATTAAAAGTTGTATAGGATTGATAATAAATTTTTATTTTTTATTTTAAATTAGTCTCTAGGAGGTCTACTATTACCTCATCCTTAACTAGGGGTATCAACGGATTTGCGATAAAATTGACATCCCTAGACCCGTACTTTCCGCACGGCCCGGCTTCTTTTCTAGATTGTTCCTCTAAAATCGTACATTTGTATAGTCATAAAACAGCTAATATCGCCCTGACCCGGTTCAGCTTGCGCGCCCCGTGCTACAGACCGCGGAAGACTTCCTTTCTGACTCTCTAACGCATTGGTTAAGACCCAAGCCGACTTTCTACAATACAGGAGAAATCTCAATCGGCCTCGTGTTCTTATCTTCGCTCCCAAATTTCATTTCAGATTTTCCGCAACTAGGGTCGGTTTAATGTCTTCCTATATTTACGAAGATTTCGTTTCCTTTGATTTATTTATTTGTCATGATTTTGCTCTTGCAAACTCTTAACAGGAGTTCTGTTTCGAGGAACTAGTTTAGCATTTTGACAGAAAAGTATTCTTTGAGATGGATTTGATTTCATTTTATTTTTAATTTATTTCAGTGATTTTAAATCGGAGGACGAACTTTTGATGTAATTTTCGTAATTTTATTTGTTTGTATGTAATAATTGATTGTGATCTGTAGCATTTTCATCAAGTCGGTAACGATTGGAGAAGTTTATTAAAATTTTTTATCTTTTATTAGGGTGAAGAAGTATGGTAGTTGTATGCATTCAGGGTTCGGCCAGCTTTAGAATTTGATAATTTCAGTATTTGTTATAACCCGGATTGTGTTTGCTTTTGAATGCTGTTAACTCTCTCATAATAATTATTCGTGAAGAGTTACAGTTGTTAAACTGGATTAGGCATAGGTAAAGATTTTTTTTGATTGAATTAATGTTGCTAGTAAGATAATTACAAGAATGTAGTATGTCGGAATTGATTATGTTCATTATTATTTTATAAAGGTGTTAGATTGCTCCAACTTTGCATAGGCTGATGATTGTGCTTGCCTTAGATGATGCTTAACCTGTTTGTTAAAGGGTTGGTGGAAATAAGTGCATTGATTGCACTGTGTTATTGCAATTTACGACTAGAATGATTATCAGTATACTAACATGGAAATTCTAAAACCGGCATTCTAAAAGTTTTCAAAGTGCTGCTTTGCAGCATCTTTTCATTTTAAGCATTAATTATCGTTTGTTTTGTTCTATATCCATTTAATTGGGTACACTTAAGAAAGTGAGCTGCGTTGTTGCTTTTATTGTACAATGACATTTGAAAAAACGGGAAGCAGATGAACGTTATCAGAAGACAATCTTTATCTTGGTGCTCATTTCTTGGAGTGATGGAACTGCTAGTACGTTTTATATTAATATATTTTTTGTACTTATAGTCATAGCTTTGAATTAATGCAGAAGTTGTGTTAGTTGCTGAAATATCATGGCGGATCAACATGCCAATGAGGGTTCTAGCAGCAGTTTTTCCAGGGAAACTTCAGATGCAATCGTAGAGATCAATGTCAAGACTCTAGATTCTCAGGTTTATAGTTTTCAAGCGGACAAGAATGTAAGCAAAGTCGTGATCTCATGTCTTGTTTCAAGTCATTGTAATAGTCCCCTTATTTGTGTTGGCATTTTTAGTCATTCTGATGATTTTATATAATAGTTTTGGTTCATATCATCAACAAATTATGAGCTCTTCAAGTTGTTGAAATTGGCAAATGCATCATGCTAATTTATTTCTTTTTGCCTTGAATAAATTTTAACTTCTTGGATTTATTTCTAAATTGTGTTATTCTGCATAATTTCAGATGCCAGTTTCATTATTCAAGGAGAAAATTGCCAATGATATTGGTGTACCTGTTGGCCAGCTACGATTGATATTCAGGGGAAAGGTGTTAAAAGATGAACATCTCCTTTCTGAATACCGTATCCCACTATCTATGTGATCTTTTTTTTTTTTAATTTTAGTTGCATTAATTTTGTCATATTTTCCAATTTCTATTCATTGTTTATGCTCAATGGTTTTAATCATTGTTATTATTGTTTGTTTTCTCATCTAAGTACATATTTCTGTTATTTCAATATCCCGGATTCCTTGACCCTTTTTAGATGTGGAGAATGGGCATACATTGCATTTGGTTGTTAGGCAGCCATCTCAATCACAATCTTCATCTGATGGGCGCTCTGGAGAGACAAGTGGGAATAGTGGCAATGGAGGTATTGATACTCAAATTAGGTTGCCTCTGCACTTTCTGATTCCTAGCATTATAACAATAGTAATCACATGTAAATTGATTAATTCATTGTTTCTTTTCAAATTGGCAGGTCACGAGGCCAATGCTAATGCCCCTCGGAGTCGTGTTGGGCAAATTTCACATAGTGTACTTCTTGGGTCCTTCAATGTTGGGGATCAAGGAGAAGGAATTGTTCCGGACCTCAGTCGGGTGCGTCTTTTCAATTTTTTTTTTTGGGAAACGCTGTGGGCTTTAATTTCTCTCTCTCTGTATCAGGTTTTTAACTGGGTTAGTTGCAGTAAGAGATGGGAAGAAGGATATGTGTTTGTGAAGGCCAGAAGTAGTTACTCCTTTGTTGTTTGACTTGTAGGTTATTGGGGCAGTTATCAATTCTCTTGGACTCAGTGGTCAGTCTTCAACTAATGGTGGTAACGGTGGCATGCAGTTCTCAACTTTGGTGAGTGCTTCATTCTTTTGTTTTTGGTGCATGCCCGTGCAAGTGTGATGGAGGGTATTTTCATCCCTCATTTTTATACTGACCTGGGGATAATAAAAGAGCATTTTCTTATTTTCTTAATTGGAGACTTCTGATGGTCATATTCTTCCCTAATTATATTTGCAACCCTTTGGCTTGAAATATTTGTATGTGTAATATTTTCTTTTTGGGTTGAATATTTTGAGAAATGTAATCATTTACAAGCACAAGTAGTTAAGGCATATTAGGAACCCCATGTCTTGTGTTTATTTCTAAATTTTGTACTCCTTGTGTATATTATAAAATATCATGGCTAATCTAATGAAATTTCATGCTTGAACTGGTGGCACTCGATCTGGCAGTTTTTGTGGGTCAATTGATTATGCGATCTATATTACACCAGTTTTGGCTATAATGTTCAGCTACTTTGACTTCTATTGACAATCTATATATCGTGCTTTAGCCGTAGAAATTGTTTCCTTTGATTTATGCAGTAGTTTGCTGCAACTGAAAACATCTGCACACGTGTGTAGGTACATTTAAATGATCATTTTTGTTATTTGCAGTCAAATATTCCTGGTCAGCTTCCACAACGAATTGAAACGGGTGGGATGCGTGGAAATGTTGGCGGTCAAAGCCAAGTTGGAAATCAAGCACAGTCTGGACAGGCATCTTCCGGTCAACCATTTCAATCATCGTCTCAAGTTGTGCAAATTCCTCTGACTGCAGCAGCTATTCCAGTTCCTTCACTTCATACGGTACAGAGTTACCATGCATGTTTTACTTGTTGTATGCGCTTATTATTTACTAAATGTCATGTTTTTGGGGTTTCAGCCAATTCCTGATTCTTTAAATACACTTTCCGAGTTCATGAGCCGCATGGAGCAGGCACTGTCTCGAAATGGTGATTATGCAAAGGCATTATCTTGTACTTCTGTGCTTGATATGAGTTCCTACAATAACTGTTTCTGCAATATGTAGGTTATCTGAATACATCTTCCTCTAGCAATGAAGACGTAGCACGAGCAGAATTACCATCCAATGAACAGGGTTTGCCGACACCTGAAGCATTGAGCATTGTCATGCGACATGCACAAAGGCTTCTGAGTGGTCATGCTATTGCTGCACTCTCAGTAAATACTGCCTAGAACACTTTTAATGTTGCTTCCTTCATTACTTTTGCCTTACATCTATGTTTGAGATTGAGTTGCCCATCTCTGATTTTCTCAAGTTTTACTTTTTGATAAGGAAGCATATATCCATCTGTCAATTGTGTCAAATTTGAGTTTGTGTTTTCAAACCCCTAATTATATAATTCTGTTATTTTGATAATTATTTCTTAGTTAATTGGCTCAACTTTTCTTTCTGCTTTTGCTGCTTTTAGAGAGGGATTGTTTGATGATTGTGCTATGTAAATGCATATTTCAGATTGGCGAAAGTTTTGCCATTAATAATCCCCCATAGTTACTTATACTTTTGTTACAATACTTGGGAACAAGATTTAATTGCTTATGGAGGCCAAAGTATGCACATTATCAATAACAAGTCATTAACTTTTAAATGCTTATGAAAACTTTGGTATTTGCAGGGAAAATGTCTTGTAGAACATAAAGTTGATGAAATGAGCCAATTTTGCTTTCTTTCTTTTGGTTTTTTGAGCGGATAACTTTATTATCTGATTATATGTTATTTGCAATCTGCTGCAACTCTGTAGCATATTGCAGGACGTTTGGAGCAAGAGGGAGCTTCTTCAGATCCTATTATTAGGCAGCAAATTCAGACAGAATCTGCACAAATAGGCCTTGCAGTGCTGCATTTAGGTTCTCTTCTATTAGAGCTTGGTCGAGTAATTTTGACACTGCGTATGGGGCAGTCTCCTGTATGTTCCAATCCTTTCTCTGCCTGTCAGTTCGCTTTGTGATTACATATTCCTGATTTTATAATGTGACATGCAGTTGGAATCTTCTGTTAATGCTGGGCCTGCAGTTTATATATCGTCATCTGGACCTAATCCTATAATGGTTCAGGTTCGTTAATAATTCTTGTTTTATATTAGGTTACATGGCATTAAACAGTTAGGCTAAGGCTTGAGGTATAAGTGGGTCTTGCTGCACCATGGTCAAAAGTTGGATAAACATGTTATTAGGACTTTGTAATAGCAATGTCATGGGTGATCTCTTCTAGGACTGGAATATGTTTTATGTGCTGGCAGTATCTGTTACCAGCTGATGGACAATTAATCATTATGCAGTGCGTAGGAACAATACATGATATGTATATAAGAGTGGAAAGTTACTCTGGATGAATTTTCTCTATTTGGCTGGAAAAAAGGAGAATGGCTGTGAATAAATATTGAACTTAAAGAGAGGAAAAAACATGAGAGGTAGAGAAATCTGTTATATGCTTCAAAATAAAATGTTTTGGAATTGAGGAGCTGGATATGAAAGTTTATCACTCCCTAGATTACATTCTTTAGGTATCATTGTCTGTCTTTGTATTTTTTTTTTTGGGTTATGATGCTTCAAATGTGTTCTATAGTTTTTTTTTTTCCTTTTATTTTGGTTTTTCTTAATTGCCTTTTCAAACTCCGTTCAGATTGGAATGAACATACTTTCCTTCTTCTGGAGATTGTATACTCATAAGCTGTGTGCCTCGTGCAAGCTTGTATCTTGCATGGAGGCAAGAATACACATTCTGTTGTTACAGTCAATATAAGTTTCCAAGTGATGGGTTTCTCAATGATAGGTATTTAGGCAGCACATATTATGGCTGACACCATAAGTGCCTTTATATCCAGACAGAAAGTATTTACCACTCAATGTTGCCTTTGGTTTCTTATCAAAAGGATGTTACCCTGTGTCAATTGGAGATCTTTGTCTTTTGCAATTTAAATGCTTACCCTTGTTGTTCCCTTGCAGCTATATTTTGAAGCATTGAAATGATTGATTAAAAAAATTAGTTCTAATGTCCTTTTTTTCGTACATGGATATATTGTTTTGATTTGCAGCCTTTTCCTCTTCAAACCAGCTCCCTCTTGAGCGCTTCTGCTCCTTCAGCAAATCCCATGAATGTAGGTACTGTTGGTATGGGAAATCCCCCAAGGCATATTAATATTCATATACATGCTGGTAAGTAAAGTTATAGTATTTATACGTTGTATGGATCCAACATTGTTTGGAAGATCATACTTTCTATACTTATTATGGATCTGATGGTGTTTGTCATCAGGCACTGCTCTAGCACCTGTTTTGTCAGCACTTGGTACCAGGTCAAATAATGGAGATGTTGTACAGGGAGAACACAACAACAATACTGGTTCCACTGAGTTGGCTGGCTCTGGTTCAGTGAGAGTGGTGCCTATGAGAAACGTCATTGCAGCAGCTGTCCCCTCTCGTCCTACTGGTGCTGCAGTTTCTACTGTAGCACAACCTGGTTTTGGATTTTCTGTATCTCAACAGCCTGCAGACACAGGCTTTTTATCTTCTGTTGTGAATGAAGTTAGTTCACAAATTAGAAACTTTGCCGGTAACATGCAAGGCGAAACCCAGGTTGCATCAGGTAGGTAGCCTTGACACGTTTAAATAAATGTTATAATGATTGTATGTTCACAACGCTGTTTTGTATGCAGCAACAGGGCAAAATTTATCTGATGGATCCAGTTCAGGAAATTATGGTACTGAGCAGCCCAGTACCATGCCACTCAACAGAGTTGGTGAAATAAGTCTCTGCTCGCCCGAGGCCACACAAGAAAGTGAAGGTCTGAAGGTATGCTTTGTATGCAATGCAGACTCCTTTTGGGAGTAATTTGGCCATTTCCTCAGACTAATACTTAATAGTGATAACAGCCAGTACCTGAATGTGATCAAGTAAGCAATAATGAGGATAGAGGGAGTGTCTTGAGCTCAAAAGAGGCATTGTCTCATTCAATGGGAGGCTCTGAGAGTATTTCTATAGGAGAATCAACGCTGAAGTCAGAAGACACTTCAGGAAATGCTCTTGGATCTGGTGAGAAGCAAGATTTTCAAGAGGGTGGCAAAGCTGTTCCTCTTGGATTGGGGCTGGGGGGTTTAGAACGCAAGGTACAATAACTTTGTTTTAAAATGTGATATATCCTTGTTGCGTTATAGCACTTTGAAATTGCTCTTAGATCAAACAGGCAAGATCCCCAAAAAATCCTTGGATGCTAGCATTTGATTCATTGTTGTTAATTATCCACTGTTGCATGAGCTTGTATAGTTCTTTCTAAAACATATAGGCATTCTCTTAGGCTAGATCTTCGTGATTGTGCCAGGTGGCACTTTGCTTGCTTTTTTTCCAAGAGTAGTGATACTTTGCTTGAGTTACTCAAGTATTTCATTGACATCTGGATGTGTTTCTGTAAATGATTTTTTTTTCCCCTTGAAATTCTTTTTCTTGGGTGACTATTGCATATCTGATGCCCAAAACTCTGTGTTTTTGATGTGATCAGAGGCGAGTGAAGCAGCCAAAGGCCTCAGTCAAGAGTGTTGATGGTGAAAACAGCAATACTCCTGATCAGAGTTTGGACTCTAGAACTCTTGGCCAACATCTTTTACGATCTCTTGCTTCTTCTAGCTCTGGAATGAACAGGACATATGGAGATGACCCTTCCCCTGACCAAACACCCCTCTTGCGGATGGTCACTGAGAGTACGCAGTCAGGCGAGCAACATGTTGACAACAAACTTGACACAGCAAGTGCTATGTCTCAAGCTTTACATAGCCCCGAGTTGAATGGTTTATTGTCAGGGTTCTCGGAGCAAACTGGTGTTGGTTCTCCAGATGTCTTGAGGAATATGTTGCAACAGCTGACTCAGAGTCCCCAAATTATGAATACTGTCAATCAAATTGCTCAGCAGATTGACACCCAAGATGTTGGAAATGTTTTTTCGGGGTTGGGAGGTGGCCAGGGTGGTGGCATTGATTTGTCGAGGATGGTCCAACAGATGATGCCTGTTGTTTCTCAAGCTCTTGGTCGTGGATCTGCTCCTCATCCAGTTTCTGCCACACCTCAGCATACCGAGCAGAGGTCAACTGGATTGTACAACCCTGACAATCAAAATTTCCAGGTTTGTATACCCTGATAAAAAAGATTACAAAAAAAAAAAATTGGAAGTGAGAAAGCTGACTGATTTAAATGCTAAAATATCATGTTTTACAGAACTATTTTGAGTTATGATTTTAATATAATGATTTAGGTTATGTTTCTGGTGGAGGTGTTGTAGTTTTTTTGCCAAATAAAAGGGGTTGCTTTAAGAATTATGTGGACGCACAACTGCACAGTCACGCTCTTAGGCAGCTATAAAATCTCCTTTTGTGGCTTCATTGCTTCCTTGACATTCTCATTGTGAAATTATATGATTTTATGTTTTATGGCCCTATTGCTATTGATCGATTTGCTGTTCGTGTGGTTGTACAAGATTGTATTGTTGATTCAACTCAATTGTTTAATGTGCTGTAACATATGAGAAATTACTTAATTCTCAGGTTTATTCATATATGATTGAAAGACAAATGTATTACTGGTACTTTTGATTACCCTGGTTAAAATTTTTTGTTGTCTTTCATTGTTTTTTGGGGATTAAAGCTGTTTTGTACTGTGCAATACTTATATCTCACAAATGGAATAATTTCAATCACTGTTAATGATATTATTTCTTGTTTCAACTGCTCCTGTTTTATAGATTGGGATCCAAGAAGTGGCTCGGAGGATTGAACATTTTGATCCACCTGAAGAAGTTTTCCGTGCTCTTGCTCAGAATACTGGTCGGCTTCATGGCAATGGAAGTAATTCTGAAGATTTTGTGAATGACTTGTGCAGTGACGAGGGTCTTGCACATGTAAGTGTTCCATACTTGCAATGGTTTGCGATGCACCTTGATAGCAGTTCTGCTGCGAGCTCCAAAGCTTTATGATTGGCATGATTATTGGAGCTTACGACTTTTGTTTATCCCTTTCCTTTTTGGGTCCCATGCAGGAATATGCAGAGATATTACGACATGATATACATCGACGACTGGAGATGGACTCTACATGGGACAAGTGCTAATTTTTTCTGCTAGCAAGGGATGATGTTTCCATTATGGGTTATGTACTGTCACTATCTTACCGGGAAACTTTGTACAAATTAGATCTGGGGCCTTCCGTACCCACAACTTAAAACTGATCTACATGTTTCCAGGCTTACGTTTCGTATAAGATATCAATAGCTTCGAACATTTTTGAGTTTTGCTTTTGAAAGGTGACTACTGTTGGTGAAGGGTTTTCCTTTGGGCAAAGCTATGGTTGAGCCCGACGTGCTATAAACATAATTCAGCCGGGGCTTATTATGCTGCATCAGGGGTCATGATCTTCCACAATTTAGCGGCGAGGATAAACCAAGCAATGAGCTTGTATTCCTCGATCCCATGATCTGATTATGAATGAAACATAATTCATAGTTCAACCTCGTGAAGACGGATTCCTATCATTGGTTGGAAGAGACTTCTATAGGTGTCCGCCAAAACGGAAGAAACGGAGAAAATAAATATCTTCCCAGCTAAAATACTATTAAAATTAGTAAATAAAAATTTATTTCGTAATTTATTCTAGAAGTCGATTCACCAATAAACGCAGCCTTTAATAAACAGTTCTATTGGATGTTTTACGCTTTCTGCTGAGAAGTGGGGGTGGCTGCAGTGCAAAAGCAACCGGAGCTTTTCCTTTTTCCCTGATTCTAACTTTTTAACCCCAAGCTTATCCTACCTCGTGATTCCGTTTGATAGCTTTCTTTTCTGCCCGATTAACGTCAATGGAGGCAACCGACTCCACGTCCAAGAAGGCCGGTGGTCGCCTTTGTTGCATCTGTAATCAGAGAAGGGCTGCCCTCAAACGACCTAAAACCCTAGAACAGGTAATATAACTGTTTGTCAATCCCCCCCCCCCCCCGGTTGCTGTAGTAGCTGAGCATAATGAAACATGGATTTCTTGGCTTAGTTGAACTCAATTTGTTGTTTAGGAGTAGATGTTCTAATTTTCACAAGGGAAAATAAAAAGTTAAAAGTGGGTACCCGGGTGGGTTTGCTATTATTTAAGATTAATTTTGTGTTTTCCAAAAGATATGTAGGGATTGTTTCTACGAAGTATTTGAGGAGGAAATTCACCATGTCATTGTTGACCACCAGCTATTCAAGCCTGGTGAGCGCATTGCAATTGGCGCGTCTGGTGGAAAAGGTGAATGCTCTTTGTTGCTAATATCACACTGATTATAGGTTGATGTATTTTTTTTCTCCTTCTCATGTTTGTTGATAGTGCAATTTAAATTTCATTAATGCTTGTCCAGTCTTGGTTATGTTTCAACTCTGGTTATGTGTGTTGCAGATTCTACAGTACTTGCTTATGTGTTATCCGAGCTGAATCGGCGTCACAACTATGGTCTGGATCTTTTCCTTTTATCAATTGATGAAGGCATTACAGGGTATAGAGATGACTCCCTTGAAACTGTCAAAAGAAACGAAGTGCAGGTTGGCAATTTTCTTTGTCTTGAACATTCTTCGCAAGAGCAAACCTTTTTATCTTTCTTTTGATTTTATTGAAGTGATTTTTGCTTGTTCTCGTTCTTTTAAAATTTAATTTCTAACTTGTGAGAGTAAATTGTTTTTAGACAGAATGCAAAATTTTAGATGGGGTTACTTTGTGCTGTCATTATATTTTTTCTTCTTTCATTTTCCTCCAGTATGGTCTACCGCTGAAGATTGTTTCATACAAGGAATTATATGGATGGACAATGGATGAAATAGTGAGGGTGATTGGTTTAAAGAATAATTGCACATTTTGTGGTGTTTTCCGCCGCCAGGTATAGGAATAACATTCCTTAAAGTCACATAACCTAATTTTGTTTTGTACTCTTAACAGCTTGCCCATATTTTCTGTTTCTAAGAAGTTGTAGCGTTGTAGGCATTGAGAGATATTGAGTTACCTACACTTCATCAGACTCAGTCGCTAGATTATGTTTCTTTTTTATTAAGAAAAATTATTGTCATTTGATAAGAAGGGTATTTGTTGCATTTTTAGTATTTCATTAAATCCTGTATATGCCTGCTTTAATTTACAAGGGCTAATATTGTTGCTAAATCTCTTCTTTGGCTGCTGAGACAGTTGTAGATTGGAAGTAGTAAAAAGGGAGCCAATAGCTACACTGTTGATCTGACTTTGTGGACCCTTAACCAATGTGCATCCGGTCCCTAAATTTAGTTTGTCGTTAGGTATAGAAGGCATAATGTTTATAGCAATACAATCTATCTGTGTGTTTAAGAAAATCATCTTTGGACTATACTGGACTTGGCTGGTTTGCAACTTGGAAGGTTTTTAGTAATTTAAGGATTGAGATAGCTTTAGCTGATAAAACTGCTGAATTTATTTTAGGCGCTTGATAGAGGTGCTTCATTGCTGAAAGTAGACAAGATTGCTACTGGACATAATGCAGATGATATTGCAGAAACGGTTCTCTTGAACATTTTACGAGGTGATATTGCTAGGTAATGAATTATTGAATGAGGTTTCTCTTTCAGTTTTATCTCTTTTTTTCAGCAAACTAAATTCATGATGCGATATTGTAGATTGATTAGATGTACATCAATAACAACTGGTGAAGATGGACCCATTCCAAGATGCAAACCTTTCAAGTACACTTATGAGAAGGAAATTGTGATATATCCTTGCAATTTGAATACTCAGTTGTTATGGAAGTATTGGATTATGTATGCAGTGATATTATTGATTACTTTTAACTGTGAAACCTTAACCAAATGTTCACGTATGCTTATTTCAAGAGGCTGGACTACTTCTCCACTGAATGTAATTGTTCATTTTCCCATTTCATTTGCTATAGATTATCTTATGTGGATGCATTTTTTATATTCTTTTAGCTTTTCTCTTCCAGGTTAAGTTATTTATAGTCTATTGTCTGTAAATGAAATTGACAGTGCTGTTGTTGCGGTTGCAGGCATTTACTCGCCAAATGCTTATCGTGGTTTTGCTCGCGAGTTCATTAAAGATTTAGAGAGGATAAGGTGACTTCTTTGGCACAAAGTGATGCGGAATTCTTTTTCTTCACTCTATTCCTTGCTGAACCATCATGTGTAATATATTAAAATTCTCCACTATTTTATGGAATGTTAATGCAGACCTCGGGCCATACTCGATATCATTAAGTCAGGTGAGAACTTCAGAATTTCCACTTCAACAAAAATGCCAGAGCAGGGGACCTGTGAACGCTGTGGCTACATATCTAGCCAGGTGAGCCTGGCTATAACTCTACTTGAGATATCTGCAAACTTTGATATGTCATTCATGTATCATTATTAAAAGCATCCATGGATTAAACCGTTTCCTGCTTGGAAATCAAATGAATGGCTCCTAATCTTTCTATTAATTCTTAATGCACAGAAATGGTGTAAAGCTTGTGTTCTTCTGGAAGGACTCAATCGAGGTTTGCCGAAGCTGGGTATTGGGCGGAGTCGAGGCCACATCGATAATCACAAAAGGGAAATGAAACAAAATAATGGAACAAGGAGTATCCAGAGTAAACAATGCGGAACTCTAGATTTTTGATGGAGAATTTATGCTGGCTCTTCGAATTTGTATGCAGTGGCTTCATAGAATGCCCACTAAAAAGTGTTTTATCATTTGTTCGCTCTTCGTAAAATGCTTCGACTAATTGGCACTCAATAGGATCAGAAAGAGCAATAGATGGAAGAATAAGAGAAATGGCTCGCGAGGAGGAAATAAACCAGCAGAACACAGAAATTTTGTTATTTTCTCTTTGTAGCAGGGCAGTTAATCACAAAGACAGTCTTTGTACCGGTGTTGATTTATACTCGTTACTACAATATTTGTAATAAGAATTATTGGCTTTTTTAAATTTATTTAATTTCATAATATATATTTGTATTTATTTTATCTCGTTACTTTTTAACAAAAATTGGTTTTATAAAGCAAATTATATTGGATTGGCTGATCCTAACACGTGACAAGTACCATGCCACGCTCGGTGCAAACCCTCGCCCCGCTGCTATATCACGTGGCACTGCATTACCGTGGTCATTTCAGTTTCCCACAGAATTAAACTTCACTGCCGATGACGTCCTCAGCACCGCCGAGTTCGGTCGGCAATACCGCCCCTAAGAAGCCGATAGACTTTATTGGAAACGCAAAGAAAAATAAACATGGCTTCATTCAGTTCTTCGCTATGACCGGAATATTGATGATGAGCCTCAGATCATTAAGCCAAAAGTACCGCCTCCACGAGCTTCAAGAGGACACTTCAACTCTCAAAGAAGAGCAAGAATCCCTAACTAATCGCATGAACAACATCAAGCGGAGCCTCCTCCACGAAGCCTCTCTTGAACGCACTGGTCTCTTCGCTTCTCGTCTCCGCCTGCTGTTCGGCGAGGACGGTTGATTCGAGTGGGGCCATTTCTGAGTGAGTTATTTGGTTTGTGTATTTGATGTTTACGCTAGGTGGAGTTTACAGGTTATTGCAATTTGTATCTGAATTACTATTAAAAGTAGTGAAATAATCTTTGTTACTCTTTGAAGTGGCTTAAACTTGCTTATTCACGTTTCTTGATTTGGTTGATCCTGATACGAAATAAACTGAATCAAATTAGCTGAATCGGATGGGGACTTCGAGCATTTCAGGACTCTATTTTCGTTTGTTCATTCTAATTGAGAATCTGGCATTTGTTTAGGGTTTTATTGCAGTGAGTTTCACGTTTCGGATTACATTTTAGAGATTATCATGTCCCTTTTTCTATTTTTGGTTATGGTTTTTGGAAAAAGGAAAAAAACTGGAAGTTGTTTGTTTGTGAAAATGAGTTGTTCGTTATACTATGTAGCATGTAAAGGTTTTGTAACTTTCAACCTTTTTGGAATCCCTCTTTAGGATAGACAGGATGAAATCCATTAAACATTAATTTAATCATTGTAACATAATAATGAAAGACAGAGTAAGAACATTACTTAATTTTCTTGACTTCATACGTTCTATTTAATTCTAATCTCCCTCTTTATTGCTTATTTATGGAACGACCGAGTTTTGTGGGTTTAAGAGGAATATCAAAACATTTCCCGTTTTCTTTCTTTCCAATGAAACAGGGGAAATAATCACTCTTTTATCCTTTTATTTTTCCTTTGCCCATTATATCTTATTAAATGAATTTTCAAGGTTCCGACGTGAATGTATTTTTTTCCAAATTTTGGTTTGGTGCAGCGGTACTTCTCTGAAACTCTTCTGTAGTCTTTATTGATGTTTGTATTATCAATGACAATCTAAGAAACAAAAAAAGAGTGAATTGGTTGGCTGAGTAGATCACTTCATGTTATGGTCAATCATGGATTCCAGTTTCTTGTTGCTTTTTCTTGTGATGGAGATTTTGGAATTTTTGTCATTGCTGTTTTTAATTTGATTTTACTAATGGATTCATGTCTTGGATGTGGTAAAGTCAAGGAACTACGTTTGCATAGTTTCGATATTGGACAGAAGTCTGGAAACAACCCCTAAGTTGGTTTATTGGTTTTGTTGGTTGAACAAAGCTAATCAAAGAGAAATGCAAGTTATCTTGATTTTGTTGAGCAGAATCAGACCTCCCATCTAACCAGGGCTTAGACTAGGTTTGGTTTGATCATGAACCGAAACTTCCGTATGGTTGTTTCTGGCTTGGATTCATCTTTGGTCCATGCTGCCGTCTGGCGGCCAAACTTTGATGGGAGATATGACTGATCGATCACTGTGCAATTCGGGATTGGATGAGGAGTAGATTAAGTAAAATTGTTTTGGATGCTACTTATCAAGCTAAATGAGCCAAAATCTTAATCTAGTGGGGTTTGGCTACTGTGATGAGATGAAAGTCATTCCCTCTACTCACTTGAGTTTGTCTATGCAATTAGGTCCCTCTCAGAGTGGCTGGTCAGACAAATAGATAATTGGCTTCCTCAGCCAACGGATTTATATCCGCATCTATGATCTCCCAACCTTTTCAGGTCTTCCCCTGTTCACATGATGATGAATGATTGATGGGACGGTTTGTCAATTTTATGCCCTTTTGATGTGTATACTAGGTTTTTAAGTTAAAAAATAAGGATACCAGTATACGAAGCTCCATATATATTTTAATTATTTGAATTAGATTGTAGTCTTTAGCCTATTAATATTTGTGTGCTCAACTTTTGGTTTTGTATTGCAATCTATCCAATAAATTGTCCTTGCCTGAACTGTTATGACAGTATTTTTTACTCCTAACTAGACTAGATCTTGATTTTGATTTGAAGAGTGTATTGGAGCATGAGATAGAAGAAACACTAGGGCTAAAGCTTCCATAGCCTTGAGGCTACTAGGTGTTCCCACTTTCATTGGGTTACCGATTTCTGCAGGGTTGCTACAGTGATTAATCTTATTCTGTATAGCTGTCTCCATATGATTATTAAGACCATTAATTTCCTGCTTGTATGGTTTGAGAGTAACATGCCCGATAGTTTCGGTCGATGGACCCTACTCTTCGGCCGACTTTTGTAGTGATAGCTACCATTCATGTATCATTTAGTTTGTTAGTTTATAGTTTTAAATTTGAAAATTGAAATTTTAATTTGAATCTCTTAATTGAATCATTATATTAGTGGGACGGGTCCTTCGTTCGAATTGCCGCGTTATAGGTAATGTGGCACCAAAATTTGGTGGTTTTGAATTAGACACCATGATCTGCTAAATTTTAAGGATGCAATGATAGCACGTGTTTTTAGCCTAACTTGTCCCATGTAGGGACGCCACCGACAATTTACATTCATTGAACAAATTTTAAAGTTAATTATTTAGTCAAATATTTTTAAAAAATTTTAAGTAAAAAAATTTTATTAAGTTAATGCAATTTAGGTGAGGATTATTTTATTGTCGAGGAATAAAATAATTTAAATGAAACTGTGCCATTCCTTTATAAAATTATTTTATTTAAGATTTTCTCTTCAATTTTAAAGTAATGGTTTGTGCAATTGTGTTAACCTCTCTGCTTGAACAGATACTCAAGTCTCCTCTTTTAACTTCTCACCTTTTGCAGCATGAGTTGGAGTATTTACTATCATTATTCTTTAACCGCCCTTTCCATGGAGATTGAAGATAGTCAAAGAAAGGGTCTCGAGTAACAACACTTGACGTAAGATTAAAGGATGGTGGTCCATTATTTATTGTTTCCAGATCATTAAAGACAACCAAAACGTAAAAGTGTTGATGGGTTATGATTATTGTGGTGCCATTCTTTGTCTAATCTTCTTGTTTCGTCATTTAGGTTAAAAAGTACGAGATTTCATGCAGTAATGATACCAAAATTTGAACTTCTTAACATTAACACAGTTGCAGTAATTATTTTAATCGTGGCAGGAACATCCATTGTTCACAGACGTTCTATGCCATCCTTTTTATATCATGGATCAGAGCCGAAAGTCACGAAACCATTCATGTGCTTTTTCAGAACATTGTAAAGCGTGAGAGTGGCTCTTCGTCTTCCGATAAGCTTCAATAAAGGTTTCCATACACCCAATCTGCAACTAATCGTGGCAATAAAAGACGCATCTGGTTTCGGTACCCCACTTATGCACAAGAGGATACTAGCTAAATATTATTATGGTAGTAATAAATATGGTGGAGATTCTATTATTAACATTGATGTACAGGTATTTGAACCAAACAGACGGTAGACCTGGTTAGTAAATAAACGAGAACTGGTTAGTATTGCAGAAGGCAAATAAGTCGACCTACTTCACAAAGAGAACGACCCAGATTAAATTAATTAATCCCCGCATAGGGGAAACTGCCATTGGCATATCCAGTGAAGTGGTTAGTACATACGGGTGTCGGGAATGCATAGACGCCTTAAGGCACCAAAGATTTCTCGACAGTTCATTGGTGACTTCAAGCAAGGGACTTGTAGATTTTCATGCACTTGTTTTAGCGCATGGAGTCTCACAAGCATTGGTTTTGTACAAACAACTACTTTAGTGAAAGTGGAAAAGAGAATTTGAGAGACTCTCTGTTACTTGCATGGGGCCTGCTTGTTAAAAACTCTTTCACATGCAGATACATACTCGTCAAATTTCAAAAATGAAAACCACCACAGCCCATAGGCCACAGAATTGCAAGAACAAAAACAAACCCATGTGGGAGACAAGACAAAACACTCACACAGGAAAAAGAACAGTCTGAAATTGCAAGGTTAAGCTAGGGACCCACCACCGACACTCATTTTCTTTCCTTTTTCTAATTTTCTATCGCTTTCTCCCTGATTTTCCTTCTCATTTTCTTTCTTTTACGACATATACAATACCCCTCACCCACGTAGCCTCTGTACCGCACTTTAAATTATGTGCCATCACTTATCATCATCCAGTGCCCGCCTCCTAACTTCTTTTTCTCTTTTAAAACTCACTACTCTCTTCACTTCCTCTCATTTCCCACTAAAATAATCCGCAAAACCACTCTTCTCTTTCTTCAAAATGCCGCTAAACTTGGCGGTCGGTGCTACACTTTCTGCCTTTCTTTGCATCACAGTCTCCCTTTTCGCCATTGTTAACGCTGAAGATCCTTACAGATTCTACAACTGGAATGTCACTTATGGCGACATCTATCCTCTTGGTGTTCGTCAACGGGTTAGTTCGTACTTCGTATATGCATACATATTTGATTTATTGAAACCGAATACTGTATTTTCATTTCTTTTCCTGATCTGAGATGTGTTTGGTCTAATGAAAATGACATTCATTTGTTGCAGGGAATTCTGATAAACGGGCAATTTCCAGGCCCAGATATTCACTCAGTCACAAACGACAATCTTATTGTCAACGTGTTCAACAGTCTGGACGAGCCTTTTCTTCTTTCCTGGTAAGATCTCTTTTCTTCTTCTCCCGTGATCTTGCCCTCTCGATTACGCCCAGATTGCAATGTTCTGCGCGCCCTCGACAAAAAGACAAACTTGTACTAGTTAATCCTTATTCATTGCACCTGCATGTGGGGATACTTTGACGTATGCAGTGCTGCAATTACGTTTAAATATACGATTAAGAGAATGTGTCAGACTCAGACCGCCATGGCTACGTTCGCATTACCTCTTTCTTTCTCACTTCGTTTAATGTGAATACTAACAAAAACTATGTATGTTAATTGTAGATCTGGTTACTTGGATCTGATTTGCAGTATTATATTTTATAATTGAGTGGGCGCGTTGAATTTCTAAATTTCTGTTGCAAGCTTACCAAATTTAGACCCACTAACCTCGTCATTGTGGTCCTTTATTTGCTAGCAGCTGTCTTCCACTCTGTTAGTCTTGGGAATCCGCTGAGTGAGTTGGCAACTTGGCATTTCTCTGTAGTCAACATCATTTACTTATTACTAACAATCTACATTAACATATATTATTTATTTATATGATGTAGTCAACATCATTTATCAACCAGCCGTATCCCCGGGGAATAGGGTTGAAGCTTGATTACTTCTTTTCTTCTGAGTAATGACAAATATATTTACACACACAGGAATGGAGTCCAAAACAGAAGGAATTCATTTGAAGATGGTGTATATGGAACAACCTGCCCCATTCCTCCGGGAAAAAACTTTACCTACATTCTTCAAGTGAAGGATCAAATAGGTAGCTTTTACTATTTCCCTTCCCTTGCATTCCACAAGGCTGCCGGTGGATTTGGAGGGATTAGGATCCTTAGCCGGCCGCGCATTCCAGTTCCGTTCCCGGACCCTGCCGGCGATTACACTGTTCTCATTGGAGATTGGTACAAATCCAATCACACGGTAATCAGCACTCACATTCCCCCCACATTTATTCTTATAGTTGCATTCTAGTTCATGGTATTGTTTTATTGTTTGACCTTTCCAATACTTTTGTTTGTTTAAAATTGTTATGCGCCATTGTTCAAAACTTCATCTGTGGGGTTTAAAATACTTTACGTTGGGGAATTTGGTAAAGGAAATAATGTGTTTCTGTCGGTACCAATGTGGAGCTTTTGACTGTTGATGGCATACAACTTTTCTGCATTTTGCAGCTGGGTCTCTTGACCTTTTTTTTTTTGTCGGTTTGTGGCTAGTGAACCCACAATTATTAAGTGGTGGATCCAGAACAGTAGTTAAGGCGCATCCTAAAATCTTATTACCGAAGTAAATTTTCGTAATGTGATTCATGTTATAATTTTGAGCTTGGAACGAGTCCATGGGACCAGCGTTTATTAGTTTGCTTGAAAGGTTTGTACTCCTATTGATTACTCTTTATCTCTTTCATTTTAATGTCTTCCACATGGGCGATATTGCTTGGAGCCTTGGACCCATTGCATTTTTATTGGCCCAGTTGTTCTATTAGTCTTTGCATCAGACCATATCTCATCATTGAATCCCATGAACCAAATGAATAATGTGTTTTCTTTTTTTTTTTTTTTATCCTTCCTGGAATGTTCAGCCTTGGCCCTTTGAGCAATTAGTGTTCTAATGGGCCACTTGGTTTTGTGCATGAATGTTCCAAGTCAAATTTTATAACATTTTTCTTGCTTTTAGAATCAATCTTATGTTATTGGAGTTTGATTTGATTCTAAGAATGATTAATTGTTATATGACTGTGTAGGTCTTGAAGGCCCATCTCGATAGGGGAAAGAAGTTACCTTTTCCTGATGGAATTCTTATTAATGGCAGGGGAAGTGGTGCATCTTTAAATGTTGAACAAGGTATGCTGGCAATCTAGTCTTCCCTTTTCTTATGGAACACAATTCTTGATGCTCGATAAAAATTTTAAGGCTTTGCACTTGTACTTGCCCAATACAGGAAAAACTTACAGGCTCAGAATATCAAATGTTGGCTTACAGAATTCGCTCAACTTCCGCATTCAAAACCATAAAATGAAGTTGGTAGAAGTGGAGGGAACACATACACTCCAAACTACCTACTCATCTCTTGATGTTCATGTCGGCCAATCGTACTCTGTTTTAGTTACAGCCGATCAACCTGCTCAAGACTATTACATTGTTGTTTCCTCTCGCTTCACCTCCAAAGTCCTCACCACAACTGGTGTCCTTCATTACAGTAACTCTGCTGGCCCAGTTTCTGGCCCTATCCCAGGTGGACCAACCATCCAAGTTGATTGGTCTTTGAACCAAGCTCGCTCTATTAGGTATTTCCTGAGACAATTCACGAGTGGATCAAAATTGTGCTAAAAAGAATTTTTTTGATCCTGAACTAATATGATTATAAATGTTTATGTCAGGACTAATCTTACAGCCAGTGGACCAAGGCCTAACCCACAAGGTTCATACCACTATGGTCTTATAAACACAAGCACAACCATCAGGCTTGCAAGTTCTGCTGGCCAAGTTAATGGGAAGCAAAGATATGCAATCAACAGTGTATCCTTTATTCCAGCAGATACTCCCCTAAAGCTTGCTGACTACTTCAAAATTGGAGGAGTTTTCCGGGTTGGAAGCATTTCTGATAATCCTACTGGTGGAGGGATTTACCTAGATACAGCAGTTATGAATGCTGACTACAGAGCTTTCATTGAAATTGTGTTCCAAAACGACGAGGACATTGTCCAGAGCTATCACCTCAATGGCTACCAATTCTGGGTTGTCGGGTAAGCATATAATTACATACCAAAACTGCATTTAGGACAAGCTCGGTCCTAGTTAACTCTGAAATGTTAAAATCTCGTAATGCAGTATGGATGGCGGGCAGTGGACATCTGCTAGTAGAAAACAGTACAATCTCCGCGATGCAGTTGCACGTTCCACCGTTCAGGTAAGACTAATTACATATTCCTCGCATGAAAACTGCAGATTGAAAATCAAAATCAATCAAATGGATGAACCAAGAATGTAAATTCTGTTGTGTGATGTGCGCAGGTATATCCCAAGTCATGGTCTGCCATTTACATTGCCCTGGATAACGTAGGAATGTGGAATCTGAGGTCAGAATTTTGGGCTAGACAATACCTTGGACAACAATTTTATTTGCGGGTTTACACCACATCAACTTCACTTAGGGATGAATATCCCATTCCAAAGAATACACGTCTGTGCGGCAAGGCAGCCGGCCGACACACGCGGCCGCTCTAAACTGTCATAGAATGAAGAATCCACTGTTGGGTAGGCAAAACCTGACTAACTCAGGTGGATTTGGAGCAGAGATTTGGCTTCTAATCTTATATTAGATTGGTTAATGTTGCTTGTTTAAGTGATGAGAGTGTCTGATTAGAACTTCAGTATGACCCCAGCTCGAGGTCACATTCTTTTTCTACTGAAGATTGTATTTCGATTGTTACAGTTGAAGCTCATATACCATTATTATTATTATTATTATTATTATTCAGTTGATTATCAAGTTAGTTAGGGAGTTTTAGTAATGTTATCATGTTTGAATGCGAGTCAATTAGAGAATTGACTATTTCATATTCCATTTAAAATATAAATTTTTAATTTTTTCTTTTAAAATTTAAAAACTAAAATATACAAAATATTAAAAATATATAATATTATCTAAAATTGGACGTTTTTTGTTTTCAATTTAGTTCGATGGGAATGCAAAATCTATTAAAAAATCGTCATAAAATCATTATTGTCGTATAAAGTTAATCTAAATTTATAATTATTGATAATAAAATTTAATTATATTTTGACAACTCTCAAGATTTTTAACAAAAAATTTAAAGATTAGAATATTTTTTAATTTTTTATATAATAACATATAATATAATATAATTAATAATTAATGATTCAATTATATTTTAATAAAATTAATAAATTAATTTTATGTTTTATAAT
>CP135570.1:7433131-7488093 GCA_032401905.1 Swietenia macrophylla | reverse complement strand
TGGGGGTATGGTACTTAAAATATTTTCAGTTTCCGTTTTTTTTTTCCTTCCATTTCTCTTGTCTCTGTTTCGATCATAGTTTTGTTTTTTTCCTCTTAGGTCGAGAGAATTTTTAAAGATGAAGCTAGTGAAGAGAAAGGAGAACGTGCCAGAATGGTGAGTTTGTACTGGGGTTTTGAGTAATGGATACTAGTGATATTTATGATAATGATTGGATAATATACTCCTGGATGATAATGTTGAATAATGCCCTTTTTTCAAGAAAAACTTTGCTGGTACCTTTTTTTTTTTTAAATTTGTTGCTAAGAGTACTAGCTTTCCTTTGTGCTGTCCTTGTATAATTATGTTGTTTTTTCTGTAGGCATCATTTGTTGGTGCAATGGCAATTGCTGACTTGGTTAAGACTACCTTAGGGCCAAAGGGAATGGTAAGCGCTCCTGCTATCTTGATGCTGCTGCAGAATTAAAAGGTTTCAGTCGTAGGCCTTATTCAATACTTTGATTTATTATCTGCTTGCTGTAAATCATCCATGTGGGACAAAATTTTTCAGTCAACGGGCAAAGGACGTGAAGTCACTGTTACAAACGATGGGGCTACTAAACTCAAATCCCTACGTATTGACAATCCAGCTGCTAAGGTCCTTATTGGTATCCTTATGTCATTTTGTTCCAATGGTGGTCAAGGTTTTATTTGTTTTCTTGGAAAAAATCGTGCATTATTCATGAGCATTTGTCAAAGAAACTTTGATCTGGTGCAGTTAGCTGTACCAGTAGAATAGTTGCTTGTGCCTCTCAGAAGTAAGTTTACTCTTCCTTTTGCTTTATGTTCCTTAGTTTAAGGGTTAGACATCTCTAAAGTTCAAGATGATGAAGTTGGTGATGGAACAACTTCAGTTGTTGTTATGGCTGGGGGCTTTTGAGGGAGGCAGAAAAGCTGGTGGCTGCTAAGATTCACCCAATGACGATAATATCAGGTTTTCTTTAGGCTTTTGCTAGTGCATTGCTTCTTTTGCTTTCGTCTTCTAACAAAAATATTTACGAGCCTTTTCTTCTTTCTTGTTTTGTTGTAATCCAATATCTGAAATAATCTTTCCGACATTTGCTTCTATGGTGTATTTTACTGAATGTTGCATGCCTCATATTTATAAAAACTTGTCGAACATCCATATAATAAGCTCAACAATAACATGCATAATTATATACAGTCAAATTTTCTATGCGTTTTATTAAACAGAAATTCATCCCTCATGAGTTAGTGGTGTAGCATACATTTTTTGAGAACTGTTTATAGTTATTTGTCTTATTATCATTTTATTCTATTTCTATCTGTAATGCCTATTATATCTGTATCACTGTTAATTGTTCTAGTTATTGTTTAGGTTATTGAATGGCATCTGAGTGCGCTCGTAATGCTTTGTTGCAGAAGGTCATGGATAATAAAGAAAACGCTGGTGATTGGTATGTTTGTGTGCAGAATTGTTCATTTTATATCAAAACTTTTTATTTCACGTTGATTCCGCTCTTTTCATTACTCATGACAACTTGTCAGTACAAACTTTTCTAGATGATGACTGCATATTGATTAGATTGTTTAGATATATTTTTGTGGTGAAAGCACAATGAAACCCTCAAATCAGCTAATGATGGCCTTCAAATCTCATTTTTGCTAGTACTATGTGTGATTAATGCAGTTTGTGACATTATTGGGTAATGCAGAGAAATTCAAGTCAGACTTGATGAAAATTGCAATGACGAGTTTGAGTTCCAAAATTCTCTCACAAGATAAGGAACATTTTGCGAGACTGGCTATGGATGCTGTTATGAGGCTTAAGGTAATTGTATTTGTCTATTAATCAGTTTAAGAATCAATTGAAATGCTTTTCTGTTGTTTCATTATGGGAAATGCTTGGACATACATGCATGCGTCTCTCACATTTCTCAAGATAAGCAACCCTGACAAGAAAGTTTTTATAAGCCCATACTCAAGCACATGCATGTATCTTTTATAGATGCTTGATTCATTCAAAGCAATAATTGAAGATACAAACACAGCCAAATGTTTCAGATTGGGTGGATATACTGCTGGCATACTTTTTGTGCTTTTGTGCCTCAAACAAATAAATTATTTGGTTTAACATTTTCATTTTTATTCATAATTCTTATTGTCTTGTCCCTTTTTCCCCTTCTATTCATGGTGTATTTGGAGGGAATATGTTGTCTTACAATGTCTGGAAAGGCCATTTACTGTGTTTTTATGTGCTATGTTAGATGTTTTTGTTTCCTTTAAGGACTTTGGCTGAATACGATGTTATAAATTGCAGGGCGGCACAAATTTAGAGTCCATCCAAATTATCAGGAAGCCTGGAGGATCACCAAAGGATTCCTTTCTCGATGAAGGGTGGGACATATGAACCAAGTATCTTTGTTGTATGATTAGGAGATCGTACTGGCTGTTGGATGTTTTATTTTTGCATATTATATAAAAATATGCATGTTCATGCTAAAGATTCGTCTTCATGATATTGATAAAGTACCTGACACATTCAATTAACGCAAAAAGAGGTTAGCAGAAATAGTTTTAAAAACTTATATGTGTATGCTTTGATGTAATTTTGTTCATGGAATATACAACTCTCTGTTTGACAGCCGGTTGATTTTAAGAATTTGACTTTGGAACTATCACTCTTTCAGGTTCATTCTTGACAAGAAAATTGTCATAGGACAACCAAAACGCATAGAAAATGCCAAGATATTGGTGGCAAACACTGCAATGGACACAGATAAAGTGAAGATTTATGGGGCACATGTTCGTGTTGATTCAATGTCAAAGGCCGCTGAGATAGAGGGGGCTGAGAAGCAAAAAATGAGAGAAAAGGTGCAAAAGATAATAGGTCATGGGATTAATTGCTTTGTCAATAGGTAATTGATTTACAATTTCCTGGAGGAACTCTTTGTGGATGCAGGTATACTTGCAATCGAGCATGCTGATTTTGATGGTATAGAACATCTGGCTCTAGTAACTGGCGGTGAGATTGCATCAACCTTTGACAACTCAGAGTCAGTTAAGCTTGGGCACTGTAAGCTCATTCAGGAAATTATGATTGGTGAGGACAAGCTGATCCACTTTTCTGGTGTTGAAATGGGTCAGGCTTGTACCACAGTGTTGAGAGGTGCAAGGCATGTTATGTTCCTTTTTTTTTTTTTTTTGTAGTTTTTCTTGGGTTATTTGATGCAGTTTTTTGGCGGTGTTTTATTTGGATATCTTTTAGAACCTTATTGCTTGTGAGTACTCTATACTGGCTTTTTCTTCAGAAATATTTTTGATCCTTGGAAATGTGACATTCTGTTATGTTAAATATATTTTTGCAGTCATTATGTGCTTGATGAGGCTGAGAGGTCTCTGCATGATGCCTTGTCTGTGCTGTCTCAGACAGTGAATGACAGTAGGGTTTTGCTTGGAGGGGGATGACCTGAGATGGTTATGGCTAAGGAAGTGGATGAGCTGGCACACAAGGCTTCTGGGAAAAAGTCTCATGCTATCGATGCATTTTCACGGGCACTTATTGCAATACCAACTATCATTGCTGACAATGCCGGTTTAGATAGCGCTGAATTGATAGCTCAGCTCCATGCAGAGCACCAAAAGGAGGAATGCAATGCGGGAATTGATGTCATCTCTGGATCTGTAAGTTCTGAAACTAAAATTTCTAATGTTGTTTGCTCTGAGCTTGGAATGCTATATCCATCCTAGGGATAATTTCATGGACCTCCCTGTGATTCGCCTAGATATTTATGGGTGCAAAGTTTGTTTTCCATTGATAACCTCCCTGAATTTTGTCGAAAACAGAGGATGTTGATGAAAATCACAAACTTCACATTTATACTCTGTTATCCTTACTCTAGTTGCTGGTATTTAAATTGGTGACAGGTAGGAGATATGGCTGAGTTGGGGATATCTGAAGCATTCAAAGTTAAGCAGGCTGTACTGCTCTCTGCAACCGAGGCTGCCGAGATGATTCTCAGAGTTGATGAAATCATCACTTCTGCCCCGAGGAGGAGAGAAGATAGAATTATTTGGGCTTTTGGAGACCATTTCTTGTGTTGTCAATCCATTTGTTGTTGTCTTTTTATAAATTAGTATGGTACTTTTTAAGATGTATTTCAATGTGTTTGGAATTGTTAAACAGAATTTGCTCTTGGATCGAGCATTCTCACCATGACCAATTTGATCCATCTCTATCACAAATGTGTCGCTTGATTACAGTGTTCTGTAATGTTCTGTTGGTTACGTAGACATTGAATGAACCCGAGTTAGCCAAATGGTCTTGCATGAAAAGTTAATATGTACGGCCCTTTGGGCGCATTCAAAATACATAGAAAGAGCGGTGAGAAAGTCTCACCGCACGAGTTATAATGATAAGGCGGGTTGTCACCATCTTTATTGCTGATGGTACGATCGTCCACCTGATACTTTCTCAAATGCAGAATCTTGTCATGTCATATTGTTTGCTGGCCAGACCGTCTCGGTGCCTCCGTCTGTGCCAAGGCAACGGACCATCATATTACGGTTTAATCACATTAATGGAGGTACACGTTGTCTAAACCAAAGCAAACCGTTGCAATTCCCAGTACCTTAAACGAGTGTTTCTTTGTAATTATAAACTTGTGAACAGAGATTTGACCTAGTTTGCGATGTTTAATCATTTACAGTCAAATGTTTTTGTCATCCCATCCCCATTCCGGGCATTCAAACATAATCGATTTTCCAATTTAATAATCCCAGTAGATATTCTTTTTCGTTTTTAGTCTCGCTGGTTTAAAAATCTCTTGATACTATTTATTTCTGAAATCCACAGCAGATATTCAACTAAACGTCAGTCGTGCAGAAATTGAAAAGTTATTCTCAATCGTGGAGGCTTTCATGGCTAATACTTAGCTCCTTGTTTCTCATAAATTTCCCGAGGTATTCCTTCTTCGGTTCCTATTTGTCGTGTTCATCAGCTCGTTGCCTATTTCTTTTTTTCTCTCTTAGTCATTTATCAGGAAACGACAATGATCAGTTAGTCCTAAGTGTTAAGATTAGAACGTTTATCGTTAATATTTGTTCTCATTCGTTATGCATATATTATACTGGATGGCACGAATTGCAGAGAATTTTCAGTTACACTGCAAGGTGAAGAACCCACAACAGTTGAATCTTTCTTATCATATATTTTCTCCATTACTCGCATACGAGTGGTACTTTGTAAATTAGACATGTTAGTAATAAATTTCTTTTGTTAACAGAGATACCGTGATCTATGCTTTGGGTGTCGGAGCGCGTGTGGACGGGATGCAGTGGATGCTGATGAGCTCAAATATGTTTATCATGAAAATGGGCAGCAGTTCATACAGGTATTATATATTTTATGTTTGTTGCGCAAAGTTAGATTATTGAATCAATTTGTTTCAGTAAGCATTGTGTTATGAATCCAGAGATATGGTTGACTTGGGTATGTCATGTTTTTGGAGGGTACTTGTTTGTTTAACCGATAAAGTCTCTTTTAACTCTAAAAGATGTATCAGATTTTCATGCCACTAGCAGCTGGGTTGAGGGGGATTTAGTTTGAGTAGGAAGTTTGGGTTGAAGGATAGAGAAATACATAAAAGGAGAGAGCTTCCTATTGATTTCGTTTTAGCTGTTCATGCCAAGGTGGCAGGAGAACATCTTGATCTTAATTATAGTAATTGCCTCACGATCCGATCATAAACTGTATTGTATTGTTTGAAGACCAAAGTTCATAGTTTTTGCGCAGTTTTGATTTATTGCCGTTTCTCTCAATGTAGGTGTTGCCGACATTTTTTTCTTTGTTTTCAATTGAGATGAAGCCAACGGTTACTCTTGACCTGCTCAGATTGCAGTGAGCCTATAAATTTTTCGTTACTACTTTAAGTTCTGTCGTTATGTGTAATTTCTTTGTATTAATTAATATTTCATATGAAAGAAATCATGCTGTTATAGTAGTTCATAAACGCACTTGTTTGTTTTGTTCTATTAATTCTTTTTTAATTAATTTGCTCTTCTGGTTTGCTTTTCTGGTCTCTGTTGTTGCAATGTAACAGATATGATCCACATCTTCTGCTGCATGGACAACAGTACATAGAATTATATAAGCCATTTCCATCTAGCCCATCTGTATGGCTTCTCACTAGAAGCACATTTTGATTGTTTCTCATTATTATACTCTTCTTTTTTGTTGTGTTAACCTACATTAAATTAATTAATCGATTATATTATTGATGCAGATACGTAACGAAGCATGTCTTGCAGGATTGCATGATAAAGCTACTCAACTAAACAACTTGTGTTATCAAATTTGTATAGATGCTGATGAGTTGGTTGTACTACCATTTTGTTTTTTTAACCCCAAAGTCTTTCATCTCCTTTATGGATTTGATCGCCTTACTGTGAAATGTTTTGTAAATTTAGAGGTTAAATGATGTCTTATTATTTTAGGGCTTTGATTGGTCCCCTTCCAGAGAGAAGGGGTTGGTTATGTGCTATGTGCAATGATTTTGATGTCTTACTATTTTCTATTTCCTGTGTTGATTTAATTTTAGGTAAAGCTGCTATTGTTGAGATTGAAACCAAAAGTTACAATGCAGAGTCTGGTGAATTATTGTGCATGAATCGGTGAGTCCTTTCCAAAACTATCGGTATTTTGTTTCTCATCAAAAGATTAAAGAAAAAAGGTCCCACCCTTGTATTGACTCAGCAAGGATTTAATTCTCCAGGGTGAGTGCCTTTTTGCCAGGTGCTGGTGGCTTCTCAAATTCATCTCAGCCATTTTCCTACTCTATCTATCCAACCAACCAAGTTTTAGCTGTGACAATCCCAGAAAGTCAACCTTTTGCAGTTTATGAGGATTGTACCCAACCATCTCAGGCTTGTAGCATTGATTTCATTATAGCTGGAATTGAAATTTTCTTATGGTCGACTGCTGAGTTTGCACAACATTTATCTCAACTTGTTGTTGCAATTGAAATCTTCTTGTTGCTGACTTCATTTCTTCCAATTTGCACTTGTACTAAAATTCTAAAATTTGTGTGCTTGAGCTGACATATGCACAGCATATCATGATATATTCTTAGTATATGTATACATCATAAGAACTTTCTACCAGTGGTGCATGAATAAATTGAACAATGAATTGGCTGCCCTAAATTGAAATTTGTCCTTGAAGGCATGTGAGATGCTTTTGCATATGGCATCCTGTTAATTTTGAACCTTTGCTACATGTTTCTGCAGGCATTCCTCTATAGGCTATCTGGTGACTACAATCCTCTTCTTTCAGATCCTACGGTTGCAAAAGTTGCAGGGTCGGTACTAATCATAATTACAAAATTGTATTATTACCAACTTCTACTTTGATCGCTGGATTGGCATATGTAGCCATGCCAAATCGTTGTCTATTTCTATCTTTCTTGGCCGTCCTTGCTACGACAGTTGTTTTCTTTAATGAAAAAATTTTCTATGTAAATTAGAGACAGTTGTTTTCTTTAGTGCAAGAAATTTTCTATGTAAATGAAAGAAAATGAATCTCAAGGTATTGCACAAACACAATCGTATTTCTTATGCGTGTGTACGAGGACCATATTCGAATGCATACTTGCATTTGTTATACAGTTTGTGTTAGTGCCTGCAATTCATGGCATAATTGTATGTCCATTGATAACCCATATGAATGCTTGTATGATTTATGTTCATCTGATTGTGTTACACGGGATGTGTTGAAGGTTCTCTCGGTCAATATTGCACGGACTGTGTACACTGTGATATGCAGTTCGGGCAATCATCAAATGCATTTGTCGAGGAGATCCAAACACAGTCAAAAGTATATCAGGCCGACTCCTTTTACACGTTTACCCTGGAGAAACTTTGATCACCGAGACGTGGCTTCAAGGCTTGAGGTATAATTTTTTTGATTGAAGAGAGCTTTAATTTGACATTTAGCTTCATACGAGCGTGCTGAGTAGAGATCTGAGATCGCTTTCTCATTCTGCAGGGTAATTTATCAGGTAAAAGTAAAAGAACGGAATCGGAGCGTGCTCTCTGGCTATGTAGATCTTCATCGTTTAGTTTCATCACTGTAATTTAATGGAATCCCAATTAAATTAGGTTTTCAGACTTTTCTTTTAAGGTTTTGAGACACTCCAGTCTCACTCCACTGCATGCACAAACACAAATCAAATAAAGTTTCCTTTTAATGTCGGTGTACAGATTTACTTGAACAAATTAGCTAAACCGACAGAAGCTTGTTTGTCATAAATGTTCTCACTCTTGTAACTCCAGCGGGAACAACGAGATGAAGCTTCTTAATGACGCCGTGAAGGACGTATTATAGAACGAGGTTCGCGGTCTTATCTTCATCTTATCATCTTCGATTCCTAGTTTTTTGTTTTTTCTTGTCTTCGTCACATTATCCAACCGAGGCTGTCGTGATGATTCTCAGAGTCGATGAAATCATCGCTTGTGCCCCGAGGAGGAGAGAAGATAAGAGTGTAAAGCTGATGAACATCATTTGGCTGCCGGTGGCCCATTTGTTGTAGTGTCTCAAGGCTAAATCTTACCTTTCAAACCGTTGATTAGAGTACCCAATTCATTTTTTTTATTTAAACCGAAACAACCTGGTCAAATCTCTGCAAATCTTGTCGTGTATTATTAACTTGGCACTCACTTCTTTTATTCCTGCTATGTTGATTCCGTGTAAACGGCAGTTAAATTGGGGTTGGGCTGGGCCTGCACCTCCACGCACGCTTAGATTGATTCTGTGACAGAGTAACGATTAAAGATAGACGGTATATACAGATTGAATAGAAATATCGATGCACTTTACAAGAGAGTTATTTGCAGTCAACTGTTGTTGTCATCCCACAACCACCCCGGGCAAATTATTGAACCATAATCGATTTTTACAATATTATAATCTCAGGGAATAATATTTTTTAGACTGGCTGGATGCTATTCATTTCGGAAATCAGAAGCAGATATTCAACTCCAAGCCTTAGTTGTGCAGGAATTGAAAAGCTGTTTTCAATCTGAAAGAGGCTTTCATGGCGAATACTTCAGGGTTTAATCCAGAGCTCCTTGTTTCTCATAAATATCCTGAGGTATCTCTTCTTTGCTTCCTATTTATGGTGTTTTTCAAGCCGCTGTCAATTTTTTTCCTTTGCTCTTATCCATTGATGAAGAAAAGAAAATGATCAGTTAACCCCAAGAGTAAAAGTTAGAACCATTATCTTTAATGTTTGCTCTCATTCGTTTGCATATATCTCACTCGATGGGACGAATTGCAGAGAACTTTAACTTACACTGAAAGGTAAAGATCCCTCAACAGTTGAATCTTTCATATCACATGTTTTTGCCACCAATTGCATACAGTACCGCCATGTTTGCTTGATTGATGTAATATATGTATGAGTGATGGTTTGTAACTTAGACATCTTATTGATAAATTTCTTTGGTGAACAGAGATGCAGTGATCTATGCCTTGGGTGTTGGAGCATGTGGACAGGATGCCGTGGATGATGATGAGCTCAAATATTTGTATCATGAAAATGGGCTGCAGTTCATCCAGGTATTATCTATTATATTTAAATTTTACTGGACAAAGTTTGTTTATTGATCAATATATTATAGTAAGCATCAAGTTATGAATTCACGGCTAACTGTTGATTTGAGTCAGTCGTGTATTTGGGGTACTAGCTAATGTGTGTTCAGGATTGAGGTATTGTGGAATGGAATCACTAGATGTCAAATATTAGTAAAATAGTAAGTGATCTTACTAGAAGTTGTGTTTATCAAACATTTTTTCAGATGGCAATACCAAGCATATCCAAAATCTTCTATAATTGAGTGGGGAGTTTGGGATAAAGGGTAAAGAAATTACACAAAATGATAGGGCTTTTTGTCATTGCCAACATTATATGCATGTGTCATCATTATTTTGTTTTTGCTGGTCATGTTAATGTGGCAGGAGAATATTTGATCTTAATTATAGTAGTGGACTCATGATTTGAACATAAACAGCATTTTGTTGTTGGAAGGCCATGAGGTTCTTAGTTCATCGTGGAGATTCTGATTTATTGTCGTCTCCCATTGCAGGTCTTGCCAACATTCTCTGCTTTGTTTTCATTTAAGTTGTCGCCAACAGGTGAACTAGATCTACCAGGATTTCAGTAAGCCTATTTCTTTTTTCATCACTATTTTATGTTATCTATTCTTCTGTGTAATTTCAAAGTATCAATAAATATTCCAGTCAAAAGAAATCATATTGTTTTTCTAGTTCATAAATTCTCTTGTTTTGTTGGCTTAATTCTTTTTGAATATTCTAAATGGACAACTAATTTGCTTTTCTGGTTTCTGTTGTTGCAAAGTAACAGATATGATCCACGTCTAATGCTGCATGGACAACAATACATAGAATTGTATAAGCCATTGCCCTCTAGATCGTCTGTATGGCTTTTCACCAGAAGCAGTTTGTGATTGGTTATCATTATTATACTTTTCTTTTCATTGTGTTAAGCTAAGGTAAATTATTTAATTAATTGTATTATTGATGCAGGTGCGTATTGAATCATGTGTTGCAGGACTGCATGATAGAGGTACTACAACTTAACTATATAGCGTTATCCAATCTATAAACTTAAATAACTGAAGCTTTAGTTAAGGCTGATTTAGCTGTTATTACCATGACGAAGGTTATGGTATTTTTTCTGTCAATCCACATGTATGATTAGTGTTGATGAGTTGGTTGTACCGCACTTTTTTCCATTGGCCTCTTTTCCTTTTTGGAAATAAAAAATGTGAAAAACTCATGAATAACCCAAAGTTTGCATCTCCTTTATGGATTTTATCTGGATTTTCTTGTCTTACCGTGAGACATAAAGGTTAATGGCTGATTATTAGTTATATGTTATGTGCAATGATTTTGGGGCTTTTACTTTTTCCTGCATTTATTTATTTTAGGTAAAGCCGCTATTGTTGATATTGAAACCAAAAGTTACAGTTCAGAGTCAGGTGAGCTATTGTGCATCAATCGGTGAGTACTTTCTGAAATTATCTGATCCTCATGCTGCCTAACTTTGTTTCTTATCAAAAGATTAAAGAAAGAAAAGGTCCTACTGCCATTGACTCGCTAAGAATTATTCTGCAGGATGACTGTCTATTTGCGGGGTGCTGGTGGCTTCTCAAACTCATCTCAGCCATTTTCCTACTCAAGCTTTCCCACCAACCAGGTTTCATCTGTGAAAATCCCAAAAGTTCAACCTTTTGCAGTTTATGAGGATCGTACCCAACAATCTCAGGCATGTATCATTGATTTCATTATTGCTGGAACTGAAATTTTGTTATAGTCAGCTATTTAATTTGTTACATACGTGACCTCATTTCTTCCACTCTGCACTTGTCCAAACAATCCAAAATTTGTGTGCTGGAGTCGACACAGTGTATCATAAAATATCTCACCATGGTGCATGAATAAATTAAACAGTGGGTTGGCTCCCCCAAAATCCAATTTGTCCTTGATAGTATGTGAGATGATTTTGTTTAGGAGATTGTTAATTTTGAACCTTGGATACACTGTTTCTGCAGGCATTGCTGTATAGGCTATCTGGTGACAACAATCCTCTTCATTCAGATCCTATGTTTGCAAAAGTTGCAGGGTTGGTATTCATCATTATTGAAAATTTTAATTATTATCAACTTCTACTCTCATCGTTGGATTGGCTTATATGGTCATGCTATATCATTGTTCATTTCTGTCTTTTTTGACTATCCTGCCAACTGCAACAGTTTTCTTTGATGCAGGAAATATTTTATCTAACTGAAAGTAAAACTAATCTCAAGAGATAACACAATCGAATCACATGCAGTAAACATTTTAAGTTAATGGAACATATAAATACTTGTATGATTGGTGTTCATCTGATTGTGTTACACCTGATGTTTTGAAGGTACTCTCGCCCAATATTGCATGGGCTCTGTACACTGGGGTTTGCAGTTAGGGCAATCATCAAATGTATTTGTAGAGGAGATCCAAACACGGTCAAAAGTATATCCGGCCGATTCCTTTTACCCGTGTACCCCGGTGAAACGTTGATCACTGAGATGTGGCTTCAAGGCTTGAGGTACACACACACACACACATCTTTAAAGAAAAGAGAGCATTACTTTCTGCGAGTGTGCTGAGTAGGGATCTGGGATTGGTTTCATATTCTGCAGGGTCATTTATCAGGTAAAAGCGAAAGAACGAAACCGAAACGTGCTATCTGGCTATGTAGATCTTCATCGTTTAGCTTCACCGCTGTAAATTTAATGGATTGTCTATCTTAGTCCTTGTTCGGGAGAGAAATATGTTCAATAAGGCATTTCAATTCAATGCTCCCTTGTTATTTACGTTAACTACTTTGTAAGATAACCTTGTTTACTAAAATAAGGAGTTCTGGTTCTTGTAATTTGGTAACTTTTTTGTTTCATGAATTTTAATTACTGCCCCATACAACTTGCGACATGATTTAGATTTTTTTTTTTTTTTTTAGGATGAAGTTGTTCATATCATGTTCTCTTCGTTACATCATCATAATTATAGTTAATATACTATTCTACTCAAGATTTTCTTTTTTCAAAAAAGTTCTCGCTGCATGGGGAATCTTGAGTGCACCAATCCAAGGTACAGAAAATGATTGAATAATTTTATGGATAGTGTTAGAGATCTGTGGTTGGCACCACTGTAATTTTATTAATGTTAATATCATCTATTTTGCCGGTCAATATATCGTGTCTAAATTTGGGGGCCAAAGTCCCGTGGTAGGATTAATCAGTTTGTTTGTCTGTTTTCTGCTCGGGGTAAGAAACTTCGGAGCATTAATTTCATTATTATTCTTTGTTCAAATTACATAAACTTAGGTGGATTAATTGCTTCCCTGTCTTTCTGCAGCATTGGATCAATTTTAGGATGTAGAGCAGAGATTCTACAATTTGATGTTACAGATGTAAAAAAATGGACTCTTTCTTGAGTGAATGAGGGTCCGTACAGTTCCTAGGTGGGATTGTGGTGTTTTTGCTGCACTTTTGAAATAGTGTACCAACTTTTACCAGGGCTCGCTTTCATTTTTCAGTTTTCGGAAAACCACTTCAACAGCAGCAAGCTTGTTAACAGATGAGATCAGACAATGTCACCCACCAGGGTGTAGATCTAGAGGTGTTTGATTTTAGTAAAGATGGAAACACAAAATTCATCTCTGTTGCTGTATTTAGTGACCGGTGTATTTGTGTATTTAGTAAAGATGGAACTATTTCCAGTTGGTATTTTCCTATCATCAATAAATAATTCCATTGTTCAACTACTCTACCCAAGTAGCATTTAGCATCTTTGCCATGAAGCCATAGCGATCAGCAGCTGCATCAATCTGCAGTATGGAAGGCCAAGAAGTTTAGATACTTTAGAAGACGAGCAAATAATTAGCAGCACAAAAATTGAGTCATCGGGTGATAAGATTTTAATGATTACCATTTTCTGCGTTGGACGTCCAGCCCCATGTCCAGCCTTGCACTCGATGCGACCAATTATTGGATTGGTCTGAGGTCTTTTCTCCGAGCTCGTGCACAAAACATATTGCATGGTCTGAGAACAAATACAACACCAGAGAAAGAGTTTTCTTAGATTACTATGTAGAATTCCTTCACATTTGACATGTACTTTGTTTTGTAGCAAACAAGATAAAACCCCACGTATGAAATAGTTTTCATATAAAGACTCACCGCCAATAACTTCAACGAGTGCAAAGGCACGACCCGATCATCATGATCCGCCGTCAACAGCATGGTGGATGGGTACTGGGAAGGTTTATCAGGGTGTTGTTCCCACGGTCTTCTGACATTATGCAGCGGTGAGTACCTTAAGAGAGAAATAAGTGTGGCAAAATGAGCATATAAGCCAAATATCTTCCGAGGAAAGTGGATTTGCAAATTCTGTGAGATTGACAATCTCTACCCGAAATTACGTATTTGAGAGGGAAAACGATTTTCAAATTCCGTAATCAGGTATATAAAACGTTTAACAGGCCACCGCCAGTTTTTCAGACATGGGCAAGTTCTACTCACTTGATTAGCCAATCAAACTCTTCCACCTTCTCGGAACAACCAAAATCAGAAGTCCATGCATGGCCTGCAAACAAATCTAAATCAATACAGACGAAGCTACAAAAGTAACATGCCGTCTCACTGAGCCCAAGGCTTTAAACTGACCTATGGTAAACTTGTGGAACCGCAGCATGTCCATTACACCAACATGGGCCAAAGCGCAACCAAAAAGTTCAGGTCTCTGCAACAACGTTACCAAGACAATCTATAAATTCAATAAGAAAACGATAAAAGATAAACCCAAAAAGTGCAATCAAGCAATTAACAGCCCACCTGATTTATGCAAGCCCCAATAAGAAGCCCACCATTGCTTACCCCTTCAATGCACAACTTTCTGGGCTGGGTATAACCAGCAGATATTAGGTACTCGGAAGCAGAAATGAAATCATCAAAGCAATTCTGCTTTTTGGCAAGCGAACCTGCTTTGTGCCACTCCTCTCCGTACTCTCCACCACCACGGATATTGGCAATGCAGAAGACAGCACCTAGATGCTTTATGAGTACGATACGGGTGACACTAAATGAGGCTGTGATACTAACGTTAAATCCACCATATCCATACAACAAACATGGATGTGATCCATCCAAGTTAATATTCTTTCGGGCTACAACAAACATTGGTACCTTGGTACTACCATCCTTAGTTGGCACAAAAACCTGGAAATGGAAAAGCCAATCAGACGGAAGAAATACAGTTTGGCAAGAAGATAACATCTGATTAAACGTAAAATTTTTGAGGAATGATCTCTTATGAAGGGTATGAATGGTCCACAAAAACAAAGCAAATAAGAACGCGTGACCAACTTCGAAAGCTAGAATAATCCAATATCATGAGAGCAACAGTAGTCACTCACCTGATCAACATGGAACTCCGAGCGATCAAATCCAGGTACACTAATTTCACGAAATATCTTCATACTTGGATTCTCTGTTTCTAAGTTGCATTGATAGATGATGCCAGGAGTAAGGAAACTAGTAAAACCAATAAAAACCACACTGTCCATACGACGTGCAGATATCCCATAGACAGAGCCGATCTCAATTGGTAATTGATGCAGCAGGGAACCGGTTTTCAGGTCTCTTATCTGCAGGACATACTTCACATCCCTCAAGTAACTCACAATCATTTGATTAATATTAACAGCAGATGCCGATTCAAGCACGTCTTTTTCAGCCTCTGGAACAACACCATACCACATCTTAGGCTCCTTGAGATCTACTCGGACAATTTTATATTTTGGAGCAGCTTTATTGGTGAGGAAAGTAAATAAAGTGCCATCATTTGCAATGGCTTCGTACCGAGCATCTAACACATCAATGAGCTTAACAAATGGGAGCAATCCATCTCCTTTCCTGAACCCTTCGAGGCCTTCTGGCAGTGAAGACAGGTCACAATAATAGACTTTGTTGACTGGATCACAATTCTCGTCTATATACAGGAGAAGATACTGCACAATAGCATAAAAAGTAAAACACACCATCATCCATCAAAAATAAGCCTCGAACATGGGGATCGCAAATCACCTTCCCATCTTGCGTAATATGGCCAGCAAACATGTGTTTAGGATTTTCAGGATCTCTCCAGCATAAAACATCTTCAGATTGGTCCGTACCGAGGAAATGATAGTAAAACTCATGGTAAAGGTTAGAATCAGTTTCTGTTCCAGCATCCACATTTTTATCTCTACAACAGAACCACCATAATCATTTTTATATCTTCAGAATAGAAAATAAATAAGCGTATCAAACAAATAAAATATCGGATTTGAAAAGTCACAAAATATTCATGAAATTGCTCTGTTAAAATTGCAGCTCAAACACAATGACGAATGTTCATATTCACCTGAGCCCCACCAACAGGGGCTTGTTGGCTTCAAAGCCGGCACACAGGCAAGTGAAGCCTAGGGAATTCTGGAGATAAATTAAAAACTCTACATTGACAAGAAGTTCATGGACATTACTTACTTGGGAGCTGGGTAACGGCAGTAGAAAAACCCTTTGCTATCATGGGTCCAACTAATACTCGAAAACTTAACCTGAAATACACCGCATAAATCATTAATAGTTTCTTTCCCTTTTTCTACATTGATTCTAAATTCCAATAAAATGCTTCTTTTATTGCGATTCACAAAAGAGCAAGTACGAAAATGTAAGAAACTCACCCAAGACAGAGTGTCAGATTCAACTTTTTGATCCTCAATCCTCATTAAGTTGATTGTCACCCAGTCACTTCCACTGGTACTAAGCGCATATGCCAAGTACTTAGCATCCTCACTAACCGATACCCTATTCAGCGACACCGTTCCATCCTCACTTAGCGTATTTGGATCGAGCAATACCTTCGCTTCTCCATCCAAGCTATCCTGAACATAAAGCACGCTTTGCGGTTGAAGCCCCGTATTATGAAAATAAAAATACTTATTCCCTCGCTTAAACGGTGGCTCGTAACGCGGATGATCAAACTTCTTCTTAATCTCCTCGCGAAGCTTCTCTCGTGCATCGCATTTCTCAAGTACCGACTCCGTCAATTTCACCTGCTTTTCTACAAATTCTTTTACTTCCTCGGCATCTGGATCTTCAAGCCTATCCAATAAACATTAAATTCAGAAAGAAGTCAACAGAAATAATTTCCGGCTAAATTTGATTTAATCATCGATTTTTATTTTGAATAAATTCACCATCGATAAGGATCAGCAATCTTCACTCCATGATAATCGTCGACGACGGACTCATCTCTACGAGCAACCGGATACTGCATACTTTCGTCTGGGACAGAAAGCGAACCCATGCTTCTAGGTCTTGACGACAGAAGAGAACGATTACAGCAAGAACTGAATAATACCAAACGAGTTTCGTGTTTGCTTCACTTGAGAGGCAAATGGAAGGGGACTTTAAAGCCGTAAGCATTTGAAGGAAGCGCGCAAGTCCGGGAGAATAAATTACCGAAATAGGGCGCTGGCATCGTATGTGGACATTTTTACGCCGTCATGTTTGGTGGCTTCATGGATTGGGCTTGAGCTTCCATAGGTTGTTTCTGTGTATATACTTTATCGTGTTGTTAAGGTGTCGTCATTTGGTAACATTATGTCGCCATGGTTCTGGAATTGTGACTACTGCCATTTAAGGCACGTTATTGGTGGAGACTCTTTCTACGCCACGCCATGAAGATTTATTGGGGATTCTCTCGTGCATGCCATTGTCAATGTTCCATGATTTATGATAAAGGATCGAATCGCTTTGACTTTTTGAAGTCATCTTATTTAGTGTCGTTTTGGAACATTACATTTGTCATTATGATTCTTGTTACCAATATTTTATCATTATCTTTGTTAAATTCCTTTGATTAAGTGGAGACTTTACCAATACTGTAAGAGCATCGTACAGTATCTATTCTTTATTCTAAGAACAGATATTATAATAAGAATAAATGAACCCAGCATGAAAACCATGCATGATTGTAGCTTTCAGGTACTTGGTTTTTTTTTTTTTATAACCTAACGAATATTACAGAGACGATGAAACTATGGACCTATTTGTTATAAGTGAACAAAATATGCATATATTTGTAAAAATAAATAAGATAGGACTCAAATTAGTGTAACAAAAAATATTTACATAACTGGTAAGATTTTCTTCCTTTAATTGAATGACGTCACTGGTAAGATTCTTTAATTGAATGATATTACTGGTAAGATTTTTCCCCATAGTTGCTTTTTTAACAACACGTGTCATATATGTACAGCTGGGATTATTAGATGTCAGGCTGCGGTGGCTCTTTTCTGTCGGTATTCATATCACTTTATTACGTCCCAATTACGCAGCAGGCTATAGGTGTACAAAACTAAAGACTTCCACCTTCCAAAAGTAGCAGTGGAGGTAGCCATTCAATGGAATCATCCAATCAGTAACTAAACTTTTTAAGACTTTGACCCAAGCTGTACTGTAGCTTATTTTGCAGCCACTGAGTAAGTCAGCGCGTGCGTTCGACTGACATAAATTTTCTAACACAGTGATTATTGCGTTTTTCCCACGCTCAGTTTACTCAGTAGGCGTATTAATCAGTGCAATTACAAAAGAAACTGCCTGTGTTTCCATGGTGAGGAATGCTGTTATACAATGCCAACGGCAATTTTGTAAATACGAAAGAGAGAAAGAGAGCAGACCTTTTATTCACCCTTTTTTTTTCTTTTTTTTTTTTCATACTCTTTACTCATATCTTATCAGATGCAATCATTCGTCCCTCGCCACATGAAATTTTTGTAAGAAGCTAGTTATAATTTGATCTTCATCAATGGAGAGCGTATCATCGGAGGACGGGTTCGATGAAATGAGCGTGCGGTTCGAGAGTTACAGTTTGCGTGCGGACATTAGTGAGTCGGAAAGTTCAAGTAGCAGCTTCTCATATAGGCATTTTGACGACCGCGAAGGCGCTTCTACTTCTTTGACTTCTTCGCCGCTCGTGGAACCTGAATTTACCGCAAGTTCAGGTCCTCCAGCGACGGTTCCCATTTTGTTGCCGGTGGTAGGAAGTAAACACGTCGGCATTTCGGTGGATGATGCAGAGAAACCAGAGGCTGACGTAACCGGTTAGTTGTCTTTCTTCGGATGTCCATTTTATTTGCAGTTAAGGGCATTTGTCACGTTATATTTTCGTTAATTTGAGCAAGATCTAGTATAATCTAACGGTCGCATTTTTTGCAAAAAAAACTGGAGAATGTTCGAACGGTAACGACGTACGCGTTCCGTGTTTCTATACGTTTTAGTCTCACTGCCAAAAGTGGTACCTAGGATCTGTCATTTATCACTGTTATAATCCTGTAGGTTCTGTTTGGTTGCAAAGAGCTTAACTATTAGAGTGAAGTCTCAGACTTTTTCTGTGGGAGAACATATTAGAAACTCAATTAACATTTAAACTAGTCTTGATTACAAACGAAACGGATCATAAAACGAAAACTGCCCTTTTGGCTAATGTAACATTGCCCTGTAATATTGCGATTTGGATTCATACTGTTGCAGAAATCGAATTAACGAAGGAGCGTTTTGCTAAGCTTCTGCTTGGAGAAGATATGTCAGGAGGAGGGAAGGGAGCTTGTACAGCTCTGGCCATTTCTAATGCCATTACAAATCTTTCTGGTTAGCTATTGCATGTTCATCTTCATTCTTCATTATGTTGCCAAAAGATGATGGAAAAGATAACAAATTAAGATTTAATTTGTCTGTCCTCCCCGCTTGTTTGAACTTCTATGAGAAACTAAAGTTAATATTAATAATAATAAACTCGGAATGAGCTCGGTAAAACTAATTATGCAGTTTATTCATGACCTATCGGGAGGGTTATGTAAAGTTCTTATAATTGCATCTGTTTATATCGGGGCAAATTTCGCAGCTTCTATATTTGGGGAACTTTGGAAGTTAGAGCCACTGACACCCCAAAAGAAGACGATGTGGCTGAGAGAGATGGAATGGCTTTTATGTGTAAGTGATTCCATAGTGGAGCTTGTACCATCGTTGCAAGAATTCCCTGGTGGTGGAACATTTGAGGTCATGGTGACTCGACCACGCTTGGATCTTCACATCAACCTCCCAGCACTCAAGAAGCTTGATACCATGCTGGTTAGAATTCTTGATCGGTTTCGGGATTCCGAGTTTTGTTATGTTGATCGTGGGGTAATAGTTTCTGGTGCTGATGACACTGAGACATCTGGAAGGCCTTCAATTAATCTGGAAGAGAAGTGGTGGCTCCCATTCCCTAAGGTTCCCCCAAATGGTTTGTCCGAGAATACGAGGAAGAGATTGCATCAGACCAGGGAGTGCACGAATCAGATCCTCAAGGCTGCCATGGCGATCAATGGTAATGTGTTGTCTGAGATGGAAATTCCAAATGCTTATTTGGAGAGCTTGCCCAAGGTATGGAGTTTTTTTTTTTTTTTTGTTAGGCGGGGACCCTAGTGTCCATTGGTTTTCTCCGCTTTTGATTTAGTGGCTGCTCATTTAAATAATTGGATTCAAATGTAACAAAAAGGGAGTTTTACATGTCCTGTAATAGATTACAAGGACAAAATGCTCTGTCTTGGGGTATTTGAACATCTTGCATTTTTACAATGCATTACCAGTGCTGCATTCTCGTTTCGGAGATATAGATGCCTGCTATCTTACCTCCTTGTTCTCCATCCCACTGCTCATCATGGTGAAACATTCCCACTAGAGTTGCAAGAATAGTTTCCCTATTTGAGCTTTGTAGTGATGTGCAATTGCATTGTTTCTTCATCTCTGTAATCAGATACCCTAATAAATGTATGCCTTGTTTTAACACTATTCTTTCAGAGTGGAAAAGATTGTTTAAGCGAGACCATGTGTAATTACATAACTGCCGATCAGTTCTCCCCAGAGTCTCTTCTTGATTACTTGGACCTGTCATCAGAATACTCCACTCTAGAAATAGCAAACAGGATCGAGGCTGCCGCGCACATTTGGAGGCAGAAGTGCCTGAAAAAACGTTTAATTCATGCTAAGTCAGAAAGATCATTGTGGGCCGGTAAGGTCAAAGGCTTTGTTGGTGATGCAGAAAGAAGTAAGCTTCTAGCACACCGGGCTGATACCATACTGCAGAACTTGAAGTCAAGATTCCCAAGTCTCCCACAGACAGCTTTGGACATGAGCAAAATTCAATATAACAAGGTATATCACCTGGACTACTTTCCGTACTACAGCATTTTAGCTCTAACACTCCTCTTTCTGTCTATAAGAATCACCTCATTGTACACTACTGAAACTTCATGATTTGATATGGATTCAGAAATGGGAAATTGTGGGCCTATTGGATCATTTTCTTTTGAATGGATTGTTTGTTATCTATGTAGTATGAACCCAGTCCCCTTACAATGTCTTGCCGTGGTAGCAAGGCTTGGTGTTTGGTGGAGTGGGGACACGACACTTCCAAAAAAAAGAAAATAGACTAAGAACTTCATTGGAATACAAATGAGATACCAGGAAATTATGTTTGTAAAAAACTAGATCATTCTTGGCCTGCAGGATGTAGGACAGTCAATCCTTGAGAGCTATTCTAGAGTGATGGAAAGCTTGGCCTTCAACATAATGGCTAGAATTGATGATCTCCTGTATGTGGACGATGCCACAAAACAACGACCAGCGGCACAGTCTACATCACTATACAACCAGGCAAGGTTCAACGGAGCTGTTCCAAAACAAAAGCAATACCTCCCAGCCCTTTCTCCATTCAACGGAGCCCATCTATCTCTCCGTTCAGAATTCCAGCATTTTACTCCCTCGGAGACGTGGATAGAAGCCCTGGTCTTGTCACACATCCCTCTCTAAAGAAGAGCCACATAAGAGGCCCGCTAGATGGGGCACTAGAAAAAATGACTTTCTAAAATGATATGGAAAGAAACAGGTCCGGTAATGCTTTAAACGAGATTAATATTACTTGTTCCTCATTGAAAAATGCAGCTGAATGCCGGCTTTGTTAGCTTGTTAGATAGTGAATGCTAGTAGAAATTAGGATCTTGTATATATTCTTTATCATTAGGGATATAATCAGAAATTATCTGTAATTTGACTCAAGCTTAGTCTGCTTCTATTTCGTTTTCTCATTGATGTTTAATGACCAATGAATACTATTACAAGTAGTGATATCTCCAGAACTAGCTTGTCGTTTTAACATATTCTTGCGTGTTACTGATTCGTGAGTCGGCAAGAGGGAATGGGGTGAGATGATCGAGGTCATCTTTCGAAAATGTAACCACAATGAAAAATCGACCAGCAGCTGGATTTGGCATAAACCATGACCTCGCTTTTTAGGGGGAGAGGCGATGACATTCCCTTGAGCCAAAACCAATTGTATGCGTCGGATTGTAGCCCAACTCAACCCCGCCCAGCCCAGCAACCCCCTCTCCCTCTGAGCATGTGCTGGCAGCTGGCAGTTGATAAAATGAATTTAATGCCGTCATGTTTAATCAGTTTGTGGGCTCTCGTTGTCGAAACAGGAACACCTTGAAGGCAGTCGGTTGAATAAATTTGACATCAGAGATAATAAGGAAAGTAGGTAAATGAAATTATTATCTGAATTATCTACTACGATACGAATTGATTGGCTCTAAGGCAACCACCATGCACCAAAATGACTAGTCTGAGGCACTAATTGCATATACATTAGCCGAAGCCCAAAGCAAACTGTAATTTAAGTTGAGGTGAAGGATGTGTGCTTTACTGGATTTGATTCTTATTCACCAGATATTAATATATGACCTCCATGACTAGAATTAATGCACAGAAAAATAAAACATGGGGATTTTTGAAACTCATCCAAATCCCTGGAAAACATGGGGTTATTAGAATTACAAACAGAAACTATGGATCTTTTCCGAGACAATTCATAACAAATTATAGAAGATAGTTTCGGTTCAAGAATGTGGTTCCCATAACACAAACTCGATCCTTCTAATTTGTTGAATCAAAAATAATATCAAGAAGACTAGGCTTTTCACATTCTAAGCCAATGGTGACATGCATCTGTCTGTGTCCCCGCTTTCTATTGAAGTGAACACGAAGAATGATCTAATCACCGCCATTGATGAGACAACTGTGTTGGATTAATTTGACCAACAGTCCTGCACCCAAGATCATTTGGCCTGGGTGTTCATGAGACAACTGTGATGGATTATACAATTGCCAGGTGCATACACAGCAATGGCATTAGTGATAATTAGACATATTCCAGGAATAATTTGCTGTGATGTTCTACTTGTTTCCTGAAAATGCGGGTATGAAGAAGTCTTTGCCAGTAATATTATGAGATTCTGGAGCTCCAACCAGGAGCACCCACACACATTCGCATGGCAGCATTGCCCGTTCTGCCGGGTTTGCGAAGGAATGTCCCGATTGTATGAGACAACCCATACTTTCACTTCTGTAAAAAAAAAACTCAGCCCTGGTAAATAATGGATGAAACGGTTGTCTTCTTCTGTTAACGACGATACATACCGAGGGTAAAAGTAAAATGGTCCCAAGATAATAAATTGCCTATTCCTTAATTTCTTATAGCCGAGTCATACGATTGACTAAATTCAAAATGTTTCGACTATTAATTTGACTCGGAGGCGAACAATGGAAAACGGGCGCGAGGCTAGAGGTTAACCCCAAGGTGAGCCCGTAGCGTGGCCTGGCCGCCTTAAAGAAGAAACCTTACTTAATCCACGCGACTTCAAAAATTCGTGAACACGACGAGCCAGTTACATATTTACATATTTACATTATGGAAGTTAGAAGAAAGCGCTACTAAGGCGCGTGGATATAGTGGAACAACGTTTTCGTATTTACTAAAAAGAATTGTCAGCATTCAATCATGAGCCTACGTAGTCGATGAGTTGGGAAGTGTAGAAGATAAACAGGTTATTCAGAACTAGGGCTGGCTGCCCTGACCTGCCTTGCCCTAAAACACATTAATTAATTAATTAAATGACTGACATGGTTAAACGGTGGCACCATGTCAGTCATGCATGAAGCCATTACACTAAATTATTCACCTTTTAACGGTGATCTCTGATAATATATCATGATTACCACACAGCACAGCAAACACGGAAGAGTAATAGATTTACTGTTACAAAAGCGTAAATTAAATGCCTTCAATGGAGATATCATTTGGGTCTCGTGATTGCTGACAAAATAATTTTTAACATTATTCACCCTTGCACTCTTTTTCGTCTTTTCACTCTGTTAAATGCATAAATCTTACCGATCTTTCGAGGGAAAAAGCCTTGACAGAAGACGTAAACGATGGAACAGATTGATACGGATGAAACCCTAGATCGAAAATTGGAAAAGTAAGAAGAGAAGCTTTCAATATTGTATCATCTAATGAAAAATATATGAATCAGAAAGTAAAGCAAGGAACTAGGGTTCCTAATTAGGAATTGCATATATCATACACCGATTACCAAATAAACAAGGGAAGGTAGAGCATCGTGTTGCTTTTTGTACTCCTTAAGGCTCCAAACAGCTGAGAGTACTGACAAAGGGATCTTTATTAGCTCTTTTCTGGAAAAACAAATGGTGAAGCTGGGGGGCTATCAAGAAGATAGATAGCCAGGGAAAACTAGAAACCAACAGTTCATGATCATTCATCACAGAGAAATAAATGAAAAAAAAAAAAGAAGAAGAAAGAGGATGAAGACAGTCATAAGATATGCGTGCTCTTTACCTTGGTCTTTGTCGCATAAGAGGTAGAGAAAAGCTGGAGGAAAAAATCACGAGGGTTTCACAAAGAGAAACCGACAGAGCTCAGTTGGCAGTATGCCCACCTCCATGGAGAGAGAAGGACAAAGTTTTCAAATTGATGGGAGGTGGACAGAATGCCAATAACCTCTGCAAGAAACCCTTTGTCAAACCCACATGAATGACAAACTGTCCTTGTATTCGCCATTAAAACGAAAACTCGCAAAAAGCTAGAGAGGTAAAACCAGTAAGAATTAGGGTATTGGAGAGAAGGCATAAGGGATTCTATTTAAGATGCGAAGAAGAGAGCGTACAGTAAATAAGAGAGAGAGAAGGAGAGAAGTGAGGAATTAATAAAAGAGGCGTAATAGATGAAGAGCAAAGGTTTCCGACTTAAAAAAGAGACTAGATAATGTCAGATTAGATAGATCATTCCTATAGAGAACGGGGTTTGCATATACATAGGTATATTTAGAAGGATCAAAGGATAATCACGGCTATTCTTTCACTTCCCTCGTTTCTGACGCCTCTTCTTCAGTCTTTTCTTGCGTTCCTCGCACTAAAGCCCTGTTCACTGCCTCATTTCTCACGAAATACACACGCACGCCCACATCACTAGTGAAACAGCCCCCCCCCTCTCTCTCTCTCTCTCTCTGCAAACGAAGAAAAAAGAGGTCGGCTAAACCAAGAGGAGTAAGTCAGTTTTTTTTTTTTTGGCACAGAAGAAGCCTTGCTTTTTGCTTCAACTTTTTTATGCTCCATCTCCTTTGCCTAGGGGCCAAGCTGTCATAGTCAATCTGGATTGTTGAGTTAGGTCGCTGAGTAATTTTAGCCGTCAGATTAAAACAGGGAATTGGATGGAACAGATCGATTAGTGGGTTTTAATGACAGTGCAAGTTTTAGAATCATTATTAATTTCACCGTAGTCAAACTTATTCCAACAAGGGTAGGATCAAATTCAATGGGATGGTAACGTTTATCTCTAAAAGAGTGAGCACTGTGGTGCATGGTGATTCCTGGAAAAACAAGAATTGATCATCTTCTAGTTGTGACAAAACGACGTGATCACTTAATCTAATATATTTTGGGCCGTTTAAATCACAGATATTGGAACACAATATCATATCTCAATTGGGTTTCATCTTCCTTGTGTTCATCTATTAATTAACTTGTGTTTTGCATGAGCACCCATTGAGAGTACAAATTAAGCAGCAGTTAGTAAATCAAATTAATTAATACGTCCAAAAATTATAAATATTACTCGTATGTAGCTTTAAAACGGGAGCTAGCTATGGTAAAACTTCATTAGCAAGAAATTCTACAACCAGGTGAGCTGCTACTTTCAGCTCTCCACTCATCATTGATTTCTTGCTTTTTTTTTTTTGGATAAATTTGTTTAGGCAAGAGTTTGATACTTTCAAAAAATTACTGAGTGAGCAGTGAATATTTAATATTGAAGAAATGGGATATTTGAAAGTTTGCCTCACTGGCAATGGACACTGTTCAATTTGTTATTATTCGTTTAGAATCACCAGAAGAACACTGTTCAAAACCCGTGGTACACCTACATGAATATCCAGATATTGCATTAAGAAACAAAATTGATTGAATGAATGCAAGCTGGGATTGTCATTTCGATATGATCGATTTGCCATATGGGTCAAAAATGCGAATTGTATTTCTTAGTGGTGATCAGAAATGATCAGTGACTGTATAGAGAATGATCGAGCAGCTTATGGAGAGGAGCCAGCTTCTCATTAATGGGCCCTACGATTTCACCAAGTGTGGAATCCTAGGTAACCTCCGCTCCTGCAGAAGAAGGAGAAGAAGAAGCTCCACATATTCAAACCATTAACTTTTGACCTAGTTAGAGTGCTGAAAACGATATTAGAAAGGCAAAACATAGGTCAATCCTCTCCAATTATAACAGTTGATCCCTTTTATATCTCCTTTTCCATTGAACTCTACGCTAACTCACATTCGAAAACTGTTGTCCCAACACAGAATAAAATCACAATGCTTCTAGCTTCTGCTTGGAGAAAGTAAAAAAAAAAAAAAATTGAAAACTTCCCTTTTGTCGAATGATGTGTTGCACTCATCACTCCCACAATCTTGAGACTTTTCTTTCATTTGTGCCTCATTTTTATCAATTTTCTTTTCTCTAATATCGAGCATTCACCAGCTTCTCCTCAACAGTATTTATTAGGCCAAACTTCCACTTATTTATTGCTTCAAAACTACCTCCAACCAAACCTAATTAATTTTACAGAGAAGCAATCAGGATCTCACGAAGAAGTTACAGGCTGATATCGACTTTGTTCCCAGTGTAAATTAACCAAACTCCATATCTAACTTCGGGACGTTTTCATTAGTCTTTTGAGGTAATATACCAGTTGTCATGCTGAGCAGTGTCAGAGCCATGATTGAATCATTGGGACAGTAAAAATTAAAAGTAGTAATTGGTCAGTAGGTATAAATTACTCATGCAATTTGAGAGCTGAAAGAAGCCTGAAAATATCATTAATTACTCGTACATGGCAATGACTGGCAGATACATTCATTAATCTGAGGACAAAGCTTTTAAACACTTGCCCACACACGCTCTTCCCAAAAAAATACTGTGATGCTATGCTTGCTACTACAGCATTGATTTTGTAGGTTTTGGTGTATGCTTTCTTAGATTGCATGAAGGTCTTCTGGCCGGCCAAAAAGGAGATTTCAGGATATCTGGGGTCACTCAAATCTATAACCATTTAGAAATGAGATGGTAAGGGAGTGTCATGTCCAAATTTTGACATACGAAGCAGCAGAAGTAACTTTTGCAATTCTTTTTGTTAATGCCTAAATCAACGCTGTGAAAAAGTTGAACCTCTTTGTTCCCTGCATTTTATGCACCTTCAAGTGTCAACTTTTATTCTCCTTCTGCACTTTCGCTTTCCTTTTTGAAAAAAAACTTTTAAGAGTAGTGCAATTGTGGGGACGATGTTTGTTATTGTTAAAAATTTGGGCATCCATTATATGTATATTATTACCAATAAAGGACTTCAGAACGAGTAAATATCCAACATATTTCCATTACCGAGTACTGAGTTTTCATCTATAGCTTACCGAATGCACACCGTTAATGACGTTTCATACAGTTGACTGGTTGTTGGAACTTTAAAAACAAAGATTGAATTGAATATGAAGCAGGCCTGGAAGAGTTACCTCCTAGACTCCTAGGTGTGGGTGAGACGCTGGGACTTTTGTTTATTGCACAGCTCGATGCATGGAAATCCGCCCCTTTATTCATGATTGCTAGCTATTGGGGCTTTAGTGGATCTGCTCGCATGTTGTATTTTCAGAGTTAATTTGCTGAAAATTTTTGCCCTTCTGCTTATTATAAAAGACATGCTGCCATGATGCTTGGTGGTGAGATCATGCTCAGACGGACAAAATCACTTCCGTTGTTGGGACTTTCCGGGCATTTAATTAGCGTCGAATCTCTTAATTTATAATATTCCATATTCCAATCTCTGCGTATTCAGATGTACTTGTCTTAAAAGTTAGTAAACCTATAATTTTCCAGTGCTAATTCCCTCTTGCAGCAAATAAGCATTGACCTTGTTCAGGCAGTAAAACTCTCCGTTCTTGTATTTAAAAACACAATAATTATAAACACACTGTGTACAATAACAAGTAATATTTAATTTTTAATTATCTGTAATCTTAAGACAATTGGCATGAACAATTGATAAGAATCTCAAAATTAAGCTAAAATTAATGTTTGAGTTACATATTATTAGTTATTTTTAGATTAAATATTAAACTTGATAAAGTATAAAAGTCACCCTTTAAAAATTCACATATTACTCAGATCGTCTGTATCTTTATTTCCCGCAAACATTCAATTGTTACAGAATTTTAACACTTGGTAATTTTTAGAGTGGTGTTATATAAACGGATGATGGAATCATGATGTGAAGGAACTAATTTTGTCCAATATTTATTTGTAAAATAGTATTTTATGACCAATAAAAGCTTCTTTAAAATAGAAAGAAAAGGAGTTGGAATATGCTGATCCTGTTACAGGTGATTTTGCAGATGTATTTTTTATTGAGAAAGAAAACCCATCTCACTTTTGATAATTAGAAGTGTATGGAGGCTGTTGTTGTAAGTAAATAAATGGAGGAGAGTGGCAGACAGGTGGTGGTGAATGTTGACGAAAGAAAGTGTGATTATACCCCATTTGTGATCAATAGAAACGTTGATAAGTGTTGCGAGTTGTAATCCTCTCATCTCGTCAACACAAAGAATTAAAGAAAGAGAAAGTTTAATCCCTGTCGTCTTTCGATATAAAAAGCAAGTGAACAATGTCAAACTGTTAATGTTTAAATTCTAATTAACAGTATTTCATGAGCATAATTAATAGTTGCATATTAATTTATGCTGCCATGCATCCATGATTATGGCTCTGTAGCCAACACAAATACCCTCACTCTTTGTGCATGCGGACCACCTCTCATGCACCTCATCATTCCGTCTTCGTTTTGCTTTCGTTTCGAAACTTTTCATTATCCCAAACAGCGAAAGGTAAGCAAAACTTAAGACTCGTCTCGTACATAAGTTTTCTCAAACATTGAGAATGTGTCGAAGCTTGGAATAAAACTGGAAGCCGTGAGCAAAGACCTAATTGCAAACCCTACTGATCTAAGGCTCGGAAGCTTTGACCATTAGAGAGAGAGAGAGAGAGAGAGAGAGAGAGAGGGTGCGGGGTGAAAGAGACTGGCAACAAGAAGGGACAGCGGATAAAGCTAAAGAAAAGATGATGATTGAGGTTGGAATAAGAAAAGGACGATTGAGGCAATGAACGACGAATTTTAACACAGTGTGAGTCACGCGAGTGTGAGAGGGAGAAAGAGAGGATGTTGATTCTCGATGCACGTAATGTTAAGTTTGATCTCTAAGAAAATGTAAAAGAAAAGAAAAGAAAAGAAAATTGTATCTTTGTATGGGTAGTTGGTTGAATATAAAGAGAGAAGAGAAAGAAGACTACTGAAGGAGAAAACGTTTTCTTCTTTTGAGTTTCAACACACAAATGATGAGACCGACGACGATGTTTTATGATTTTGATGGGAGAAGAGTCTCTTTCCAGCTCTACTGTCACGTGACTTTCTCTCTCTTTCTTACTCTCCAAACAGTATTAGACTGCTGCTCAACTCAGTAGCCTGATTAAAAACCATTTCATTATTCAATTCTCACTGTTACAAATATCTCATACGACTGATTTCCATTATCGCCAATCAAAGACTTCCGTTTCGTTGGGTTCCGTTCTCTCGAATATTCACGAAATTCGATCAACTGAGAATCACAGCATTAGTTTACTCTCTTACATGTATCAATGAAGTATTATTCAAGCAGCCACCACTGGGATGGCCAACTGGCACTAAATTAAGTATTAGCAATATCTCTATTGCCAATTAGTACAATAATCTTCAATGAAAATTGGAGATCACGGGCTTTCTTACTCTATGCATCATAAATACTTATATATCTCGGGAAGATTCAACCTCAAACGCAGCACCAGCAGCCGTCACCCCTAAAGAAAATTCGAGCGGGGTAGAGAGAGGAGAATGTTGCAGAGTATTATTTATGCCACACTGCATATCTGTGACCAGAGGTCGCCAGTGTCCATTCTGTGCTAGACGGGCACCACGAACCATCCCCAATTTTCATGCACAATTTCTCCCCAATTATTGCAGAGTAGAGGTTCGGTTGGGCCTCCAGAATTCTAATAGATGAACGACTGTGAATATCTTGACGCTTCCGAATGTCGATCTACATAGTATTTAATAGTAATTAATAAAAATAAGTTCACTGCAAAAAAAAAAAAAAAACAGTTATAGTTGAACCAAGCTATCCAGAATACCAGTTTAACAATTTGGTCATGAAGGGAGTTGCCCCAGTCGTAAAAGTGGTCATAGAATACTGTTGGTATCCCTGGATGTGTGAGTATGTATGCATAACCCTGCAGCAAAACGTGGATTCTGAAGTCAGAGACAACATTTACTCGAAAGAGGGAGATTGCTCACTGAAGAAATAATTTCAAATGTGCCATTGGTAATTAGTGGAACTTATTTTAGAAATTGATAATCAAGAAGGAATAAAGAATAGACAACATGACAAGCGAAAGAACAGGAATTAACATAGCATAAATGGAACAGGATGCAAGCATGCATCCTACAGTAAATCAACAAAGTAATTGGTTATTTCAATACTTGTCCAGCATACTATACAGGATCCTAGGAATGGAAATCATTCAAACTAGGCCCAACATTTTACACGAAGACAACTATATGACATACCTCCATAATGTGGTTGGAGGGGAATGGCCAATGGGCCTGTCACAATAAAGCAACACCAGAGTTAGTAGATATTATATTCACATTTTAAGAACAAAATCTTGATGTCCTGCATACACATGCCCACATGCTCAAAGATAATAGAGTATAGATTACGATGGTAAGGAATCAAAATCAGGGACGGGCCCAGAACTGTCTAACCAGACTGCACTATTAACTATCCACTTTAGACTTTGGAGAAAGTGTAGGCCTCAGGTTCGAATTGAACCCACAAAAAATATCACAATTTTCGAAGTATTTTTATAAAAGGATTACTAAACTCGCCAAAATCATCACCCCACTGGCTGGGGATGACAATTCATGCTGGCAAGTCCTAAGGCCAGACCTAAACCATTCTTGCAATCTGATCAGATTGTACATGGCCTTGTATGGGTATTTCTAATCATCATGCTTATGGACTGGAGAAGCTGTGACGACAAACAATGGGTCAAGTTTCCCTGCAAATACATTCAGTGACTGCAAATGATCCAATAATCTGTGCAGTTTATGCGCATGAACAAGAATGACATCCTCCTAAAAGTTTCTCACTACCATTTGAGTCAATTATTGCCATGATAAACACGCGGTACCTGTGTTGAGCCTGTATCATGGTTATCAATGAATGTGACTGCCCTTGAAGGCCACCATCCCATTACACCTGGAGGCTTCCCTTGGTAATCACGCAGACGCCAGAATTGCCCCTTAACAGCTTCCTGTGTGTCAAATCATGAGTAGTTATTAACAAAAATTAGATCTCCGCTAAAAGGCATGACCCATGCAGAGTGAACGTGGCAACATATTATCCAAGGAAAAAGTAGGAACACCAGGAGAATGCTTGCTACATCTTTCAACATATAGTGTCCTTGGAAAATACCTGAAGGATTCCTTTTGTTGTGAAGTCAAATGCAGCTGCAAGCCCTCCAGTACCATCGATCCAATTGATAATCCTTTGTCTATGGCTATCTGCAAATGGATTTGTGAAAAAATGGAAACAACAAAAGCACACTACTAAAGCCATATTTAAGATGAAGCAGCATGCTTCAAGCCAAAGACTAGATCTTTAATGATCTTAAAAAGAAGAAAAAAGAAACTACCACTGAACTGCAATAAGTCAGCAAAAAATTAGACCAAGCAGATGACATTGAAACATCAACTGCTTAACACCAGCAGAACATCCCTCAGATAGAAGTATGTAAAGGAAGTGCCCCATGTGAAGAAAATACCTCGAGTTGGGCAAGCTAGCCCTTCAAGGCTAGTAACAGCCCCAAGATGAATAATTTACGTGGTTTGAGCAGATATACAATTATTCAGTAATTTGCTTCTCTACCACAGAGATAACACCACTAAGTAATGAAAGTTCCAATCTTGTCACTCAGGCATGCAACTTTTTATGGCACGAGAATCTATCAATGCAATTTCTCAAAAAACCATCATTGATGATATCGAGGAGGCCATTATTGCATGTCAATTCAAAATTCATCCTGCTCTGTTTCAAGAACTGCACTTTGCTTTATTTGGTGTGCGAAAAATATAAATGATAAGTACCTTGGTTATATTCCAAGCCAAGACCCTTATAGTTGCAAGAATCCCAGTACTCCCCAACAGAAAATAATGGCTTTGCTCCTTCAATGTATTCTTTCACATAATTTGACGAGTAACTAATTAGAGCATTACAAAAACATAAGTATTAAGATGCAGATTTAACCAATTAAAGACCCTCATTAATTTCCAGGTATACAATAACATTACCCTCTTGCAAAGTCAAAACGGAAATCCTGAAAGCCCACAGTGTTGCGGAGCCACTGCAGCCATGATATAATGTCTTTCCGGACAAAGTTTTGGCTGTGGTCAATATTTGGAAAACCATGAAAGTTGTCCCCAGTGCTTCGATTACCCTTGAATGTAATATTCATAGGTCAGGAAGTAGTAAGTTTAGGGTTATGTCACGCAAAGAGTTAAACAAAGTGTTAAACAATAGGCATCACAACTATGATCATCCATCCAATCACAATCTTGTAACAACACACACAGAGAACAAGGGAAAGAGGGAAGAGAGGGAGAAGATGTTTAGAAAGAGAAAGAAACGATAAGAAAGCCCATTTAGTCAGTGGTTTTCCAAAACAACCATGAAGTCCCAACAGAAAACCTATGAAGTCATGCAAGACACTAATTCAGGAAACATGCTGTAACAACTCTATGGTATAAGGTGTGCATCACATCACTCACAGCACAGAATTCCAATTTGAATAACAGAAGTAAAACTTAAAACAATAAGGAAGAAAGCTTGCACATCATCCTCCAGCAACTTTTTATGTATATTATTTTGACAAAGTAAATTAGCAAACTTCTTAACTTGTAAAACAATTTGTAGGAACTTTATGCATAGTACATGTAGCATCATAGGATTACTATAATAAATTTTACCAAAGAATTACTAGCATCCTTACCAAACCACCAGTACAACATGTAACTGCATGCTCATTCCATGCTAATGGAATCCCATCAAAACGATTAAACTTTCCACCATGACCTTTGGTAGTACCGACACGATGATTGATAACTATGTCAGCCATTGCCCTGACTTTGTACTGCCTCATTTTGTCAAGTAAAGCTTTTAAAAGTTGTTCAGAGCCATATGAAGAATTGAGGGAATAAAGGTTTTGTGGTAGGTAACCTGCCATGGCAAAAAATAAAAAAATAAAAAAGGGAGCTAGAAGCTAGATGAAAATTTAGCAGATGCATCAACTCATAACTATGAAGAATTATTTTACTCTAACCTTCAGGTGAGAAGGAATGAGTTGCAGGTGGCAACCACACTGATGTGAACCCCGATTTTGCAATGTCAGGAACTTTCCTTTCTAAATTTCTCCACCAATCATGTTTATGAGACTCCCAATTAAAACCCTGTTGAGAAAATTTTCAGACAGGTCTAAGTACTTCAAACTTCTCGCCAGGCTCTGGCAGTTGAATTTGAGATTGTATGAACAGTTTCTATGTAACCATGCTCTTCTACTACAACCATTACACACAACTTACAACTTTTAATCAGATTCTGACGAAGTTTCCATGTTCCCTATAGAAATTAAGAATCATCAAATTTACCTGAAACAGAATTTCCCGTCCATTGTCTACAGCTGCACCTGAAATCAAATCCAGAAGAAAAAATTACAAGTGTTATAACAAGATCCATATATCTTCATTTCGACCATTCATCTCAGAGCATATATGACAAATTTACATATGGTTTACTGTGTTACTTTCGTACATAGGTGATACAGAAACGTGGATCAACTAAGTTTATCATCCGCTTATCTCCAACATCTTATATTAAAGAATTCTATTCTTAAAACTGGAAGAATATCAAAAAATCTTCTTGAAATTTTGTCAGTACGCATTACTAAACCGACAATGACAGCCTAATAAAGTATTAAAAATATAAGCTCTTATGCTTAATTTTCCTCTTTAATTTGGGTACCCGGAGCTGGTGAATACAGGTAAATAAACAAGCTTTCAACTGTGACAGTTAATAAAATGACTAAATTAGGGAATCACCCACCCTACAATTTTTCCACTCAAAAACCACTGCAGAGTATCGATTAATCAGGAATGCATATTACGTTCTAAAGAAAGTATGTGTGCTTGAATTAACTCCCTTTCCACCCCTTGTGATTTCACAATCAAAGAAAAAAAGTAGATAGAAGAAAGAAAGAGATATCTAAAGTAAAAGAATTGACATACCAATATAATTTTGCCGATTACTTTCATCGAAACCCTGTATTTTAATAAGATTGTAGAACAAAAGGCAACAAGAATGTCAATTCACTAGATTATATAAAGAGCATACTCTGCCTTAATATATTAAGAAACTAAACAACAGTCAACCAAAATATTGCCATGTAGAAAGGAAATCAAGACATCACCATGTAACCCATATCAACTCAAGGGGTAGCCGTCCAAGATTTGACGCTGTACCGTAGAAATGAAGCTGAGAGATAACCTGCATCCAGTTTCATAAGCTTCTTAAGCTTTTTCGATCACTTACAAATAAAAAAAAAAGGCAGAAAAAGAGAACAAACATATTTAAAATACTCTCCAAACCATGCGAAAGCAACAGTCCTTCGTTACTTAAAATTGCTTTTATGTTTTGACAGCATAGTAAACTTACATGAATCATTCTTCCAGATAGAACAGTAAAGTTAAGAAGACGTAAGTCTTTCACACGTTCATATTTTGTTTACGCATTCGCACACAGCTACACGCTAGTTTACCACGAAAGCCGCAATATTCATATTTCATGCATAATTAAAACAAAACCAAAAAAAGAAAGTTTACAGAGATTGACAATGAATCAGAAGAACCCAAGAAATTCAGCAATGGAGAAGAGTACCATACCAAAATCTAGGTTGAAGTCGCAGCGTGGTTTAGCTCTTAAGCTTTCGCCTATAAATAGAGATCCAAAAAGTGATGGAATCCAAATGTAAGGAATAAAACGGTTCCATCCACGAAATGAAAAGCCGAGCAGAGAATATTAAATTTTGTAAAATAAACGATTCCATTACTCAACCACAATCTGCGAATCCGAATATTACAGCTTATACAGTGAAAAGAAAGTAAATAGGGGAGAATGCAGAGAAAGGGAATCCAATTTTGGTATGGGAGAGCAAATGTTCATATTTTCAACGGCGAATAGACGCGCAATTAAGTCGTCTGAAAGGATAATGTGTTGGACATCGTTTTGAATCTATTTTAACTGTTGGGATTTAAAGCCGGTCATCTGTGACCACTGACCAAAATGCAGAAACATCATGTTTAGTACGCAAACTTAAGCAGCAAGAGATTACGCGGGCACTGGAGTTCTGTTCGTTAAGATGCGACTCCGACGGTGTTTCTTTGTTCGAGTTTCTGTTGTTTTTGTTAGTAGGGTCAAACATGTGGGTCCCTGTATTTTTTAAATTTTCATAAGTAAGGATCTAATGTTTCCATTTTGACAAATAGGTCCTAGTAAGTTAATTCTTATTGGATAGTTTTAGATGCTTTTAATTGATTTAGTCGTTATAAATGAATTAATGTTCGATATATAAAAACATAAAACTAAGGGACTTGGTTATTGTTATCCCTTCCTGTTTTTTATTTCTTGGGCTCAAAACTTCACTGGGCCTGGACATCATCTACTGGGGTTTATATTGATTTGTAATATTTGGACTGAGTTCAACCCTCAAGGACTAATAGGTAGTTCGCAAAACATGGTTCCTGAAAGCAGAAGTTAGCAGAGTAGATGCATCTCTCTTGTGAAAATCGGTCCTTCTACGCAGAAATTGTTAAATACACTCTACAGAAAAGCCTCTTCAAAGGCCGGGCATTACGCGCTCTTATTGTCAAAAGAAGTAAATCCTCTTGCGTAAACCTGGCCAACAGTCTCGTCAACTTTTATGTTAAGTGCGGCGAGCTATCTAGAGCAAAGCTCGTATTTGAAGACGTTCAAAACAAAGGCGTGGTCTCGTGGAACTCCCTCATCAATGGCTATGCTCAACAGGGTCCCACTGGATCCTCCTTAGTCATGGAACTCTTTCAACGTATGAGGGCAGAAAATACATACCCAAATGCCCGCACTTTCGCGGGTGTTTTCACTGCCGAATCGTATCTGTCGGATGTTTTGGATGGCAGCAAGCTCACACGCTTGCAATCAAATCCACGAGTATTTATGACGTCTTTGTTGGAAGTTCTCTTGTTAATGTGTATTGTAAATCGGGTCTTGTAGCGGAGGCTCGTCCGATATTTGATAGAATGCCAGAGAGAAATTCCGTGTTGTGGTCTACTATGATTTCTGGGTATGCTAAGAATCAAATGGCTGTGGAGGATTTAGGAATATTTAAAATAATGCGTATAGAACATGAGAGTGATAATGAGTTTGCATTCACCAGTGTTCTTCGATGTTTAGGTGCTCCTTAGGTTGTCGATAGTGCCAGCTAATACATTAACTTGTGGTTAATAATGGGATGTTAACGATTGTTTGTGTTGCCAACGCTCTTGTTACGATGTATTCAAAATGCAGGAGCTTGGATGATGCATTCAGAACATTTAAATTGTCTGGTGATAAGGATTCTATTACGTGGTCTGCTATGATTACTGGATATGCTCAAAGTTGTTTTCTGAAATGAATTTTAATGGGATTAAGCCTTCTCAGTATACACTTGTTAGGGTTCTTAATGCTTGCAGTAACGTTGCAGCTCTTGAAGGAAGAATGCTAGTGCATGATTATTTGTTGAAGTTGGGATTTGAATCTCAAATATTTATACTAAGTTGATATGTATGCGAAATGTGGTAACACAGTTAGGCTCGGAAGGTTTTGATTATTTACAAGAACCTGATATTCTTTTGTGGACTTCAATGATTTCAGGTTATGTAGAAAAATGGAGAATATGAAGAGGCTCTAAATTTGTATGCTTGAATGTGATCTCAGGGGATTTTTCCTAATGAATTAACCATGGCCGGTGTCCTAAAAGCATGTTCAAGCCTTGCTGCTCTGGAGCAAGGAAAGCAAGTTCATGCACACACTCTTAAAAATGGATTTACACTTGAAGTTTCAATCGGAAGTGCCCCTTCCATGATGTACGCAAAGTGTGGGAGTTTGGAAGATGGGAACCTTGTCTTTATGAGGATGCCTATGAGGGATCTAGTGTGGTGGAATGCAATGCTATCTGGCCTTTCTCAAAATGGATGTGGTGTTGATGCTTTGGAACTCTTTGAGGAGATGCTAGTACAAGGACCAAAGCCAGATTGCATTACATTTGTGAACATACTGTCAGCTTGTAGCCGTATGGGATCGGTCAAAAGAGTTTGGGCTTGTTTCAATCCAAGAGTTGAGGATTATACTTGCATGGTAGATATCCTAGGCCGTGCTGTAATGCTCAAAGAAGCTAAAGAATTTATTGAATCAGCCACCATGTATCATGGTATGTGTTTATGGTGTATTTTATTAAGTGCTTGTTGAAACTATCATAATTATGATTTGGGTGCTTATGCTGGAGAGAAACTAATGGAGTTGGGTTCAACAGAATCATCAGTTTATGTCTTGTTGTCAAACATTTATACTGTCTTGGGTAAGCTGGAAGATGTGGTATAGGTCAGGAGCATGATGAGACTCTAGGAGTAAGGATCCAGGGTGTAGCTGTATTGAACTTAAAGGTCATATTCTTGTGTTTCTCGTTGGTGTCCTCTGCTTCCCCATATTGAAGATATACGGGCAGAGATACAAAGATTAAGCAAACAAAAGGATGAAGGATACAAACCTAGACCTGATTTAGCTTCTATGACCTTTTGCTGTTGATACACCAAGTAAGTTGAAGCATTATGTAGGGTCTTATGACTTTCATGACTTCACCACCAGAACAAAAGCAGAAGAGCCTACTGCTCAACACTATATTATATCATTTGATGCTAACACCGTAGTTAATGTGGAAAGCATTGATTTCGTTGAGTGTGAGGTTGTGGGACAGAGTTTCATGCTTCATCAGATCTAGAAGATGATAGGGCTTGCCGTTGCAGTCATGAGGAATTGTGCTCCCGAGTCATTGATAGAAACTGCTTTGCAGAAGTAAGTACTTCATTATTTTGCCTGACTCATATTTTCATGTTTGAAATGATTTGTTTTTGCCTATAATTACCATCTGAAAACATTATAAGGACATTAACATGAATGTACCTATGGTTCCTGAGGTTGATTATACTTGGATGAGTGTCTCGTTGCATCAAACAACCAGAAATGGAAATACAGTCATGGATAGCTATCAATGAAAGCCTACAAAGAAGAAGCTGAAAACTTCAAAATGAAGCATATATACTCACATATCTCACTAACAGAACCGAAGGAAGGAGTTGTGGCTCTCTGGCTGCATTCTTTGAATCACCGAAACTACCCTGGTCTGCATGTTGTCAACAATGATGAGGCCACTGACAAGAAATGTTCAGGAGTGAAGGAGATGGCTGAATGAATTTCCTTCCAGGTAAATGAATGTTGAGCCATTTGATATTTTCTGGGTCTGTCTGTGTGTGTTTGCTATTTATAAACTTCTGATCTCAAGCGAAACTTGTTTTTGTTTGGGGACAGCAGAGTGTCATTTTTTATTTATCATCTGATGTCACTACTCACTGATGAATCTACATAATCTTGTAATTTGTTCGTTCATACATACATCCTTACATTATTTGAAAGGCACTGAGATCATAATTGTGTTATACATTTACTACCAAGCGTGCATTACTTTTTCTTTTTCTTTTTTTTTGCCAATCAGATTCTTTTCTCGATGGAATTATCACTTGTTCAAGCAAGTTGACTTGTTCATCTATCCTGAGGTATTCCTTGAAACAGTTTATACTTTTCCTAGAGGGCTCACTTGCAGAAATTCGGTGTACAGGAGAAGAATAACAGCCCAATTGTGTTTCCATGGTAGTTGAAACACCCATGAAGCAGAACTGAAGTACTCACTTTGGCAAAGCGTTTTTCTATTGTTGTAAATGCATACAGCCATTCCCCGCTGTGAAAAGGTTTTCCATCTATTTTTAAATGAGGCAATTATCACATACTATCCCTGAGGTTTGAGGTATTATCACGTAGCTGCCATCTTTTAATTAATAAGCATTTATCACCCCTCCGTGGTCCGTAACTCCGTTTGCCAAATGCTAGTACTCATTTACTAAAATTAACCGAAAGATAAATCTAAGTGATAATACTTTAAACCTCGAGGAGGGATGTGATAATCGTCCTCTTAAAGCCATTGGAAAACTCCAAAACTGAATTATTATATGCAAGCCTATTTGCGGTTCGTTAGTTCGGTGTCACACAGTCGCATATTCACCATCCACGTCATCTATTGACTTCGTGAACGTCTCTGTTTTCTGATCTCCTCTCTGATAAACAAACATAGTACTGTCCAGTCATTTCTACACAACAAATTCAATCCTCTCACCCGGCGTAACAGTAGAAAATCTGTCAATTAACAGTTGAGAATTCTCTTTGATGATTCACGATCACAGCATCATTCAGAATCGTCTTCTTGCTGTAGAACCTTTATCCTGGCCACCATATTCTGCCATCGTTTATTACCGAATTGGACAAGATTAGGAGTAGGAGTTGTTGGAGATGGAGGTGGATTGGTCCCTATTGCCGCCGGAACTGGTAGAATTAATCTCCGAAAAGCTCAAAATCTACAGCGATTACCTCCACTTCCAAGCAGTGTGTCGCAATTGGCGATCGTCGGTTCGAAAAATCCCAAATCACCTCCCTCCTCAGCTCCCTTGGCTCATGTTACCTCAATCACAATCCCACCAGTCACACCGTGCCTTCTTCGATCTCTCTGCAAACAAAGTTCACTTCCTTCATCTTCCAGAAGCCTCTCGTCGCAAGCGCCAATGTGGCTCCTCTCACGGCTGGTTAATTATCCTCGATGAAACCCCAATTGTTCTTCTGCTCAATCCCCTGACGCGGGTCAAAATTCATCTGCCTCCATTATCTACCTTTCCCCCTGTTGTTAGCTTCAGTTACTTTGATATCGGTAGAGAGTACACGCTTGCTTCTTTGCTCGGTCAACAATACAACCGCAGTTTAAGACAAATGCGTGATTCTTTCATTAAGAAAATTGTTCTGTCTTCAAGTCCAGTCAAGGATTCTGATTTTACTGCAGTATCAATTCTTAATCGAGCGGGTGATTTGGCTTATTGTAGGCAGAGAGACAAATCTTGGACAATAATTGAAGGTGCACAATCATATTCTGAAGATGTTATAGGTTACAAAGGATTGTTTTACGCAGTTGATAAGGGCGGGGATATTGCAGTATGTGATGTTAGTGGTGATACACCTAATGTTTCAATTATTCAAACGCCACAGCAGTTCAATGGTGATATGCAATATTTGGTTAGTTCTGAAGATGATTTGTTGCTAGTTACGCGGTATTTAGGTATTGAATTTGATTCTGATACTCATCAGCCACATTTGGTCTATAGAACTACAAGGTTTGAGGTTTGTAGGTTAGATTGGAGTGGACCACAGTGGGAGAGAGTGAGAAGCTTAGGCGACAAGGTGTTGTTTATAGGGCAAAATTCTTCTTTTGCATTATCGGCGTCTGATTTTCCTGGTTGTGAAGGAGATTGCATATATTACACTGATGATTACTCAGAGGCTAACTATGATGATGTTTATGGAGAGCATGATTTGGGCATTTTCAAGTTAGGGGATGGAGGCATTGAACCATTGCCCTGTTATCCGAGGAATTTGCATTACCGCTTACAATGGCCTCCACCACTTTGGGTTGCACCCAATCCATGCTGATTTGTCTTCAATGTAAGTGTAAATGTTTATGTTGTTTAGTTTCTACGTTAAAATGCATGCAATTAGATTCCCTGGTCTCAGAGCTTGTTATGTTATAATGGGTTGCCACTGTATTTATGTATTTGTGCTTCTTCAAGTATACAGTATTATTGCATGCTATAATTTTGGTTTGATAAAACTTGTGTGCCTTTTTCACTGAAATTTATTAAATTGACTTCTATGATTGGCTTTTTGTGTAAACTTTAGTATTTCATTTTGGCAAGCTTGAGATCATATGACATAATTTGTGTAGGGATATTTCGCAGATTATAGCCTGGCAATAGTAACTTACGTTGATGTTCACTACAAAATCAGAAGCTCTTTCCATGATATTATAGATTGATCAAGTTCTTGGAGAAGCGAATGTGATGGGCAAGACATTGGATTTTAAGATGCATAGGGTGTAAGATGTGAATTTAATGGGATCTCCTGGATTTAGTCACGGTATTGTTGACTATCATTCTCTCTTTGCTGCTGGTGATTCTCAGAAACTGGTCCTCGTTTTTTGAAATCCATTCCACCTCAAAACATTCTATGTATCTTTCTGTGCATTCATATTGTGAAGGTTTTGATACTAAGCAGATGTCTCACTACTGGTGCTGATAAATTGCATAATTTGATAGGATTTCTTTTCTGAACCAGTTAATAACAAATTTCCCATGTCTGCAATGGTTTTTTTTTTCTTTTATCTCATTTTTATGATATTTTAGTTCTTCATTGTTTGAATGAGAGTTACAGTTTTTTGAAGAGTAAGCATTGAAGTTAGTTAAAGAATTAAGAACCTGAAGTGCATTTAGGTAAATATTAGATGTTGCATCTGCTCATAGAAGATACGCGAGCAAAATGGCTGTGGATATACTTACTAAATAGCAAGCAATTACATGTTTCTCACAATTGCTGTACTGAGTAGAACACTAAACGGAAGATTTGGTGGGGGTTGTGGACCTCTCTTCTGTAACAGTACTGATGCTTTTGTAAGTAGAAATCTTGTCTACCTTCTACGAGGAGATGGTACCTTACCCAGATAGCATCTAAAAAAAAGGAGCAAAACCTTATTTCTGCTAGAGGACAATTAGAAATCATTTGATTGCTTGCCAACGCTAGATATAGGGTTCCCCATGAATGTGAATGATGTTTCTTATTTCGTAAGCGGTGGATACAATTTAGTAAATATGTGAAGTGTAAGAGACCCTTAAGATATCTTACCAATCTGATCACATTCAGATGCTGTAAGCTATCAGCAAACGTTTTTAAAACATGTTTAAATCTCTGTTTTGTTTCTTTCAAGTTCCCTTGGAGTAGTTTTACATTCATGCTTTCAAGCACCAAGTATTGTTATTTGCAACGTTATCCCTGTTCTTGAAAGAGAATCGCCAGCTACCCATTGGGCTCAGTCACAGTCCGTCTTTTTCTAGACTCTCCGGTTTTTATGATAAGGTTAATATCTTTTGAGTCCAATTGCCCATGTTAGAAAACAACTACCAAATCTTTGCTTCACGCTTCTCCTTACGAACAAGCCACTCATTGTATAATACGGACAAAATTTTTACAATCTCTCCTATATTTTCTAGCACGACCCAAAATCACAGTCGCGCATGACTAACTATTTGACATGGAAAGTAAAATTCCAGGATGGCCCTATGCGATGCATCTCATGGAATACATGGAAACTGCAGGGTCCACTGAAGGCGCACAGTAAACTCTGGGATGATCACTTTCTAATCCATAGTCAATCATCGGACGGCATTCCATCTCTTCATCATGATCATAAGCGAAGTCCGGTATTTCAATCCCGTTCCTCCTCACGTGTTCCCAGAGAAACTCCAGCCGGTTCACATACTTTAGCTTCCCGTAAAACCTGTGGATAACAAGTAATAAATTAATCAGGCAGTTTCGAGTAAACGCGGCTGTTTTAACGAAGTTGAGTCGCGTTATTATAGAACAGGTCAAAAAAGCGCCAACAGAATGCCAAAATAGGACAGTGGAATATCGTGTTTTAGAGCATCTTACCCTCCTCCGAAAAAGAGACGACCAAAGGTGGCTAGGAACAGTCTGGCTTGTAGACTCGGGTGCACGAAATAAACAGTCGCCAGACGGTCCTTCACGTTCACCGGAATAGCATCGTAGATTGATCGTAGGCCGGAGATTCCCGAAAAGTTTTCGCTCCTTTGAACACCTGTGTGCAAATATACCACCGAGAATGGCGCTTCTTCTAACTTGGGGAAGATCTTTTCCTCCAAATACTTCTTCAATACCTCACAGTTTACATGCCGAGCTGATCACCAAATATTAACATCAATCAACATACAATTCAATTCCAGTAAAAGAATCAAATAAAACAAGAGAGGCAAACTTGAATTATGCTATGCACGTGTATCATACCAGGGAAGAACTTGCCAATAACCCGAAGAACTTTACGACCGCGCTTATCTCTTCCTTGGACCTTGAACACTTGAAGTTTGTCCAATAGATGTTCTTGCTCTGTTTTAGAGAGAATTGCGGGAGAAGACGAGGAATTCATATGTTACGAAGGTAGTTGTGTTCTAAGATTTGCGGCTGTTAGTTTGAGAGGGAATTTGTTAGAAAGAAGGGCGTTTTAAATGCAGAGAAGGGCCGGGGGAGGAAGTGGACTTATATGGAAGGGAGTGGGGACTTATCCGTAGGCCCTAAACGACGCCGGTGGTATATGGTCACAGGAGAATATTCTAAAGCATCTTCCGTTTTGAATCGGAGTGAGTCTGACTCGACTCGGTGGACCGTCAGCGAGTAGCTGACACATCTGGGGTCTCTTTGGTCTTATCCCTCTTCCTATTTCTAGCTTCTGAAAACTAATTCATGATCTTGCCAGTATAAACATTATTTCCTTTTAAATAACAATGACAATTATTTTCCTTCAGTCTCAGAGATATCTGGTGCAGATATTCCATGCCAAATATCCAACCAACAGTTGAAGATGGTAACCGACAACTTTCATGCCTACGCGAAATTTCCGCTAGATCCGCAGCTGGTGAGGCGAAAAATGGGTAAAGCCTGTCAGTCCCGTTTGTTATGTGTGTATACAGCCAATTACAAAATTGGGTTCAGCTTTATCTTCTCATCTGGCGTTACTGAACCTGTAGCTTCTCAACTACACCTAGACAATTGATCAAACACGCTACGCGCATTGCATATCTCGAAACGTTTTCCCTTTCAACCAACGACTTCTCTCAAACGTTTCATATAAAATAAGAAAATAAGAAGATAATAGAACCTTTGTCTTGGTAGGCGAGTAAAGTTGACATGTTCCATGTTTTATTATAATAAACTGAGCTCTTCAAGATTTGGAAGTGGATCGTTTTGATTGGTGGAAATGAATCATAGTGATGTAGATAGTAGCGGGCCAGGATGTGGGAAGTAACGTCAGTGATGTTGGGAGCTCAAGGGAGATGATAGGGCTGGGCCACCAATTGAATAATAATATACTTAGCAACAAATATATTAAATGCTTCACATGACAGCAGAATGAAATAGGGATGGTTACCGTTTGTCAGTCGGGTAAACGATATTATTATTATAAGACCACCACCAATAAATACAAAAATTCGGAATTTGATTTGTGAAAGAGACAGATATCAACTCTAACCGCTCCATGCTCGAAAAGCTCATTTTAATTTCAGTTGGGCCTAGTTTAACGTCAGGGCAAGGCCGATATTTTGATTTGGTAACGGGTCAATTCAGTATTTAACTTAAAAAAAATTTTATTATGTAAAATAAATAAATTTATTAATAAAAATTAAAATTTTATTATTTAATTAATATTATAAATTTTTTTAAATTTTTTATTTTTTTTTCAACGCATTAATTATTATGCTAACATAATAGTTACTGTATCTAAAACTTTAATTTAAATCCTTGCTTCCTGCAGCTTGGCATGGAGTGCTGGGTTGTTCATAATCTAACTCAAGGATCGAGTGCTCACGTACACTCGATTTCATGTATCGGTAATCAACAGATTTGAGATCCGAAAAGTTTCTGAGATCCACCAATGTAATCCTACAAGTAAACGAGGCGTTGACCGCCATTATATTACGTTCTCATTTGCGCAACCAATCAACTAACCTTCTTGTCTTACGCATTAGTAGTTAGACATAACGAGAAAAACAATCCTGTGACATGCACGTTATATGTTTTTCTAGCTTGAGCTGTGTTGACAGAGCAAACACTAAGAAAACGGAAGGAAAATGAATCAAAACTATGGCTGGATTCTCTTTGGCATGCTGTGGTTAAGCTTCATTCCTGCTGACACAAACGCTGGGAAAGCTGCTTGCCACGACCCATTTTTTGGCAAGTGTTATGGCAACCTTCATACATGTCCTGCTGGTTGTCCTAAACTATGTGAGATTGATTGCAGACTCTGCAAGCCTTATTGCGGTAATTAAGTGCCTTTCTTTGTATTAATTTTACTCTAAGAAACTCAAAATTTACAATATTGTAGGGTTAGTAACATTTTCTTTGCTTGGTGTACCCCAGCAGCATGTGATAGGCCTGGAGCAGTGTGCCAAGACCCACGATTCATTGGGGGAGATGGAATCATGTTTTACTTCCATGGCAAGAAAGATAAGGATTTCTGTTTGCTTTCTGATTCCGAAATCCACATAAACGGACATTTTATTGGCAAGAAGAGCAAGAAGGGACGCGATTTCACCTGGGTTCAGTCCATTGGTGTCCTGTTCGGGTTTCATCAGCTCTACATCGGTGCAAATAAGGTTGCAAAGTGGGAAGAATCAAAGGATAACATGCTGATCAAATTGGATGGGAAAGATATCGTGCTGCCAATTGGTGAAGGCCAAAAATGGCTGTCACCAGAGGCAGGATTGAAAATTCAGAGGCAAACTGAGACTAATAAGGTGATAATTAAAGTGGAAGGAACGTTCAAAATAGCAGCAAGAGTGGTTCCAATCACTTTGCAGGAATCAAGAGTGCATGGATATGATATCACAGACGAAGATTGCTTTGCGCATTTGGAGCTGAATTTCAAGTTTGACTCGCTGGGCAAAATGGTGGATGGAGTACTAGGACAAACTTATAGGCCAAGCTACAGAAGCAGAGTGAAAATGACAGCATCCATGCCGATCATGGGAGGGTCGGACAAATTTGCTACTTCTCATCTCTTCGCCACAGATTGCGTTGCCTCTAAATTTGGGATAATAAAGGAGTCGGCGGCAGGTGGAGAATCATTTAGTGTTGAATGTGGAAGTCGTTACGGAGGAAAAGGAATTATGTGCAGAAAGTAAAGTGGAACTAAAAGCAAGAGTAATTTAGATGTGGCAAAAAATAAAGTGTACTGGTTGAGACCGTGAAGAACTTCTGACTCTTTAAAAAAATTCAGCGTTCAATGTGTCATCTTATTATAACAACAAATCATTAGTTGAAGTAAATGAACCTGGGGGCCTCTAATCCCACATCGTGCAAATGCGACGTACTGATAGTCGGGCAAATGCGGTGAGTTTTATCGCTCGGGTCAATGGCGCAGCTACGGGATCCAATTGAAGCGTGTCTATTGCTGGATGAAAAGTACTTCCAAACCTCCTCTTAGGCCAGGGTTTGTCTCTGGCCTTCGAGAATTTCTGGAAGGGCTGCCTAGGGGGTAAAGCCCGACAGTGCAAAGCAAGTTTCTTAATTCCCTTCCCTAGATAAGATAAAATATCAATGGGCTCCCAGAATGCGTACCCACTCGTCCAATAAGTAAAAAATGGCATAGCGAAGGCACCTGTCTGGGCCTATGTAAAACTTACCGCTTGTAAGTATATGGGCATGTTGAGATGTCTTAACAACTGTACGGGCCAGTTTAAGGAAGACGCTTGTGAATGGGGATCAGATTGGGCGAGGGTAATTTGCGAATGAAGCATTGATTTCAAGTTGTTGAAGTCATTTAATAAGCATAAATTATTATAAGATTTACCATATTATACTTTTCTAAGGAAAAAGGCAATAACTTTCTTGTACCACCCAGTCAAGCTATGTTATGAAAGGTTGAAGACGGACTTCAAACTTTCGCCTGATACAAAATGATCCACAGCTGATACCCATTCGACAGCATCAAAAACCGGCGGGCTTTTTCTTCCGATTCAGCTACTTTTGCACCAGATTACTCGAGTGCCCAACAGACCAATCCCCGAAAAGCCTAGCAGAGATCTTCTAACAGGTGTACGCCAAGATATGTTGCAGGCAGGTGCAAGTAACACAACTGCATGTCAGCATATGGAGAGAAATGGAATAGAGTAAGAGAAGCAAGCAAATGAAAGCTTGCAATAGGTCTGCAAATATGTCAGCTTCGTATGACACGAGAGTGAAAGGAAGAGGGAGGTTGTGTGTAATAATGACCATTGTCTGCGAAAATTAAATTTAGCAGCAACTTGCGTTAGTGCAGAAACTTTGCTTTCTACTTAGCCGTTCAAGATGCTAGAAAAAGCCAATTTTGCATAACCGTCATCTCCCACGTGTCAAAACTATTTGCCTTAATACTAGCTTTGGTCAGACTTACTACTGCTTAATTACAATCTTATCTTCAAATCATTTCTTCTTTGTTATTATCTCTCATTTCTTTCTTCCCACTTGTTCCTTGTCTTCTTGATTTTTCCGGGGACTTTGTTGAAGTTGCAGAGAATATAATGTCGTCGTCAGCCAAAATCAAGGTCCGGAATGTGGTGGAAAATAAGGAATATCCTGACCCACTTGCTTCTCACGAGGATGTGGTTAAGGACCCTACTGTTTTCTGGGACACTCTACGGCGCTTCCATTTTGTAATGGGCACCAAGTTCATGTAAGCTTTTCCTTTTTGCCATCTTCTTTTTGGGATCTTCAGATTATATAATATGAATTTGCTCAAACTGTAATCTTCGTGGGAACGTAAAATATGACGGCAGCTCAATTTTTAAAGAGCTTTTTGAAGTTTTGATTTTTATCTTCCATTTGACATGTTTCTTTGTATATCCTAAGGATTCCTGTGATTGGAGGGAAGGAGCTAGATTTGCATGTTCTGTATGTGGAGGCTACTAAAAGAGGTGGTTATGAAAAGGTTTGGCTATGAAATAATCTCTAATCCTTTAATGCACTTCAAAAAACTTTGTTTTGTTTTGTTTGTTTTTTTTTCTTTTTTAAATTATTTTTTATGTTTTCTGAAAAGAAAATGATGTGCAGGTTGTTGCAGAGAAGAAATGGAGAGAAGTAGGTGGTGTTTTTAATTTTTCTCCAACAACAACAAGTGCTTCCTTTGTGTTAAGGAAGCACTATTATAGTCTCCTTTACCATTATGAACAGGTTCACTTCTTTAAAATACAGGGGACCCCATGTTTTCCCTCAGGTAATTTATTGTTTACTGTCCCTCTTTCTTCAATATTTGAGTTCTCTGCTTTGGAAGTATTTATGTGTAATCTCAAATCTGTCCTGTGTTCTGTCTTTTCTTACCAATTCTTGACAGATACCTATTTGCTCTTTCCGCAGCTGCATTTTCTGCAAGCAGCCCTCTATGCAGACCTGACTTGGCTCTGGTGGAATATTCCCCCAAAATGATAAATGATCATCCGGATTCACATATTACGGGTGAGCTTGTAAATTCTGTGTCCCGTCACCTCATAATATTGCATTGTAGGTGATTAGTTCTTAATACACCACGATTACCAGAAGAAAATGAGAGAGATAATGCAAGTGTCAATTGCCCACCACAAAAGACTTTATTTTGTATGCATTGTTACCTGTTTTCTGCTTGATGCCAGTCGAAATACTGTTGTGGCTTTGCTTGGTATTGGAATGCAATGTATTTGATATTGGATATGGATGTCGATATTTTGCATGATTTTTGTTCCATTTTCCACAAGGTCCCACAACACATTTATCTTTAAATTGTAGATATGTGGTTATTGTGCCATAGGAACTTATCAAAAACCTCAAGCATTTTAGTGGACACTTGACATCTTGTAGAACTACATTTTTCCGTCCTGTCTTGCTAAGATTTGTTATCGAATTTGATTTGATTTGATTTGAGCTTGGTTAAGCAAATTCACCAGCTTACCGACCAGCAATGTAACATGTCTTTTTTGTAAAATTGTATCCTCCCGATCGTCTATGCAGGCCAGTCTTGTTTTACTGCTGTGGGAACAATAGAGGGGAAATTCGATTGTGGTTATTTGGTGTCCGTACAGTTGGGTTCAGAGACACTCAGTGGCGTACTTTATCATCCAGAACATCCCGGCCCTTCTACTTCATTTTGCCAATCCAATGAGGGTGCGATTGTACCATACACTCCCAATGGCAAGCCTCACTATTGTCGGAGGAGGAGGAGGAGGAGCAGAAGGAGGGGAGACCCCAGCCATCCAAAACCCAACAGGAGTGGTTACAACTTCTTCTTTGCAGAAAAGCATTATAAGCTCAAATCTCTCTACCCTCGTAGAGAGCGGGAGTTCACAAAAATGATTGGCGAGTCTTGGAACAATCTCGGACCAGAAGAGAGAAAGGTAAATGAAAGTGAACTGATGTCTTAACTTTTGCACTAAAGGCAATGCATTTTTTTCAAGTAAATCTTTGAAATAAGTGTTAAACATAGTCTCTTCTACTCTAGCCGGACCTGGTAAAGCTCAATTCCATCTATGAACTATTCCTGCTCTAACATCTTCTGTTATCAATAGAACTGTCTATACTTCAAGAGTCAAAATGACTCTTGGAAGGTACCATAGAACTTGGGACTGAGAGCTTTCTGACAGCTTAACGGCAAGTTATACCGACGAATGCAAGAACACAAGGTATCAAAGGTCAGAAAAGAAAATATTTTGAGTCGATGATTGACTTTGATTTTATTTCTTGTGTAGGTTTACCAAAACATTGGGTTAAAAGACAAGGAAAGATACAACAGAGAATTGAAAGAATACAAGGAGAAACTAAAGCTCAGGCAGAGTATGGAAGCTAGTAACTGACCATTACAGCTGAGAACAGAAGATCAACGATTGCCAGAGAATCTAATACAGATCTGTACCAGATTCTCTGGCTATGGACACCAATATGCAAATATAAACTGCTGTTTGGACTGACCTATACTGTTAAATCTCCGCAACAGGAAGTGCTTATTCCGAGCCATTTGCATTTTAAATGCTTGAAATTAGACCCATTTCCATTTTCATAGGACTAGCTTACATGCTCATGGTAAACAAAATTATAACGAGTTTTTGTTAATCCTAACATCATAAATAGCGCGGAAAACAAATGCATCAAGTTATGTTTTAGTCTTGTCAGTAAGAACAAAGGATTCAGATTTCTCCTTAAACTGACCAAAACGAAAATAGGAACCTTTCATGCTGGTGCCTCTGTGGCACCATGTGACCGGTCGACAAAATGGATTCATCATGCGCGCTTGTTAAGACCATGAAAGAAACGGTGTTTTCTCCTCTTCGAATGCTTTCCATAACCTTTTGACAAGACATAGTGTACAAACTGCACCTGCCAACCGCAGCCTAACGTAAATCATACGTGAATGCAGGGAAGCTAACACTTAAAAGAGATAAAGCACGAAAATGCAGCAACCTGGGAATTGTTACGTATGCCAAAATCTTGAAGTGCAGCGTTATCATCAAGTAGCTTCTGATTATGGTGAGATAAACAATAATTCGCCCAAACGTGCTTCCTGATGAATCCAAGACAACAAAATTTATAAAACCATGTTCCAACAATATTCACCAGTTTTTTTTTTATTTTCCCCTGCCCAAAGAAGGCAATGAAAGACTCTGCTTTTAGCGCTTGAGTATACTATTATTTGATTTGATACGCAAAATATTGTTATATCAATTAATCTCAAGAACATTCGCTAAAACGAAAAAAGAAAGAAACGAATCTGACGACAATGAAAGGAACAATGAACGTACCATGAGATGTGACGATGACCCAGGTTGGACTGCTCCATATCGCCGACTTTCTTCTTGATTGCAAGCTTCAAGTCTTTTACCGTAGCTGAATTCATCACCGCCACATCTTTAAGGACACCATGAAACCAACCAAATGAAGATGAGTTTAGTATTTGTGAAAATTGTGTAATGCATATAAACTGTTTGTTTAAATTTCAAGCTCAGATGGAAAGAATTGTTAGTTCTACTCTGTACCGAAGAAACTGCCATCTAATTTGAGGACGGAGATACGCATGGCGCTACCCATTTCGAGGCTGATAAGCGTGTCAACGTCCGATAAGGTTGGGTTCTTGGGGACATCAGCTAGTATGGGATCGTCGAGGAGGGCTGCCAGAGTTGAATGCAATCTTGCTTTCTTCATGTTGTTGCTGTTGTAATCTCCAACTTCTTCCTCGTTTGCACCGGATTCCATCATCACTCAATTCTCTCCCCGAAATTCTTCTGCGTCTTGGGTTTTATGTCTGGAACTCGATGCGCAACAAATGCAAAAGCAGGAAATTTGTTTCGAGTCGGAAGCGATAACGTGATGATTTACTAAAGGATCGAGTTTAAATGGACCTTCCTGAGATCGAGCTGGTCTAGGGATGTATTTATTTCCATTGCAATGGAAGGATCGGAGTGCTCAGCTTTATGCAATTATATTCGGAGTGCTCAGCTTTATGCAATTATATTTTGATTAAATTTTCAATTATTAAATTAATAATTAAAATTAAATTTAATATAATATAATGGCAGTATCTGGCGAACATGGGAAATTAGTACCTGCTTTATAGGGTCCGGTCCGAAGTTCAACAGGACAGCATACTCTTGTGTCATTTATGTTTGAACCGCAGTCTCTGTCATTTATCAAATAACCAAAGCAGACTATGATAAAAGCCACTCCTGCGGAATTCAGATACTCTTCTGCATATCAACCACCTTCTTCCAGGAATCTGTGCTTGAAATCTCACCCCACCATCTTCCCACATTCTTCCTAGAAGTGAAAAGCTCTCCTCTATCGCTTTTATTCACCAAAATCTCCGTATTAGGCAAGTGTGAAAGATCAGCCAAAGAGAATTCATCGCCAGCCAAGAACTGAATCTCGCCAAGTCTCTTATCGGAAACATCGAGCAATTTTTTCAGCTTTTCTTCGTTTGGTTTGATCAGAGCTTCGTCTTGCTTGATCTTCACTCGAGGCGCAAATGCTAGCTGAAACACTAGATTAGAGCTAAGTGGGTTAAAGCTTTGTCCTTCACCTTCTGGCCATTGATCAACGTACGCCTATGGATTTGTTCCTTACAATCCCTTGTTTCCTTTTTCTTTGTGCTTGTCACACATGTATCGACTTATAGATGGACATTTGACATTATGTGAAGGATTGGGATCCCTTGGCCCTCTCTCTCTTAATTTTTTTAATTAAATAATAACATTTAAAATATTTAATAATAAATAATTTAAATTTTATTTTAATAAAATTTATAAATTAATTTTATTTTTTATAATATAAATTAAATAATTTTAAATAAAATTTAAATTATTTATTATTAAATATATTATTTATCGCTATTTTATTAAAAAATAAAAATAATAATAAAAGATTCAAATCTTTGATAGAAACACCCACAGTGTACAGTAGAGAGATAGTCACAGTGAAGAAACCAATCTGATAACGTAAAATGAAAGTGAAAACATGTAAAATTTTCCAAAGAGAGAGATGCTCTCGTCCTGAAATGCTGGTATTTGGCCGAAGGCCGTCGAATTCGAAACGTGAGGGAGAAACAAAACAACTGCATTGACATTCTACAAGAAATTGTTCCGAGGAATGCTAACACCTACCTGGACCTTTAGGAAATCTTGTATTCTCCTTGGGCCAGGTTAATAGGAACCTTATTCTTATTCCCTCAGATAATAAAAATGAATACTTACTTTTAATAACTGGAGTTTAGATATCAATTTGCCATCATCACCAAAAGTTGCTTAAATATCAGATTATTTAAACAGTGATGTAGTTAATGATTAACTATATAAAATTAAAACGAATGAAAAAAAAAGTTAAAATAAAATAATTGAAAATAAATAAATATTAAAGGTAAATTGTGCATCATTTTTGCGCCGATTTATTTCCCATATATTCCGCAAGATAATTCTCAGAAGCCTCTGTTGATTTCTGGGGCAATTCAGTCTCCTTAATTTCTTAATTCGGTTTACTTTCTGCGTCTCCCTGGCATGGATTTCAAAGATAAAATAAGAGCATTCACGTCTTCTCTGGAAGCTTTATTTGGCTTGGTCCGGAATGCATAGATCGGTATCTCAAGTTTCTGGATATGGTTGTTGTTCCAATGCTTCTTTTAGTCGGGTTTGCCTTGGCGGCTTTGGCATGTCTACTCTTTCCACCGAATATAAAGTTATTCCTGCAATTGCGTCTGTGATCCTAGCATGTTGTACAACATTAATCCTGCTATCACTCTGGAAGGCACTGTGAGATTTTTTTAGTTATTGTTCAATTTATGTACCTGCTGTTAGTTTGTATTCGACCGAAAAGGAACCTCAACATCGACTCTTTTAACTCAGTTGATTTGGCTCTTTAAGTCATGCGGTATAGATATTGACAAGCAAAGAAGTCCTGGGAGGATAGACAAGCTCGAAACTAAGCCAATGATGGGATTGCACGTGCTAATGTCTTTTTTCCATGGATCATAATTTGAAATCAGTGTTAATGTAGAGACCTTCAATTTGAATCTTGAGGTAGGAATTGTTGTTGTGTAAGCCCCAACGACTTCGGAACGAGCATTTTCTGGGACTAGCCCGCTTCCCATTACGACCATGCTACCCCACGATCTTGATTTGATCATCATTAGGTGGTGAGAAACCACGCCTTATGACGAAATGGGAGCATTACATCCGATCAAGACACCAGTCTGCCTCGGGAATCAGCCTCGTCTTAAGTGTTTAAAAGACTTGACTTGCCCCAGCTGAGACGAAGGAGCTAATATCTCTTGTCCCGAAACCCTAGACGAGCGACCATGCTTAAACCAGTATGCTGCTTGCCATTTCCGCTGCTCTTTCGGCGGGAGGACAAGTAGTTTGAGACTTCATCACTAGGCTGCTTGGCGGTGGTACAAACAAGAGAAAACATGTATTCCCCTAACGTCAATCTACGTTGGACCCAAGTTACGTGATTATTAACAGGAAGGGTTGTAGATTATAATTGAGAATATTTGAGGAATGTACAGTACGTGTATATATACTACCGTGAGAATTTCATTCAGTGAAATACGTACACTGCGTATTTGAGTGCTTTATGAGTGAGAGTAGATTTAGATATAGTAGGCTTTGGTTGGTTGTGAGAGAAAATATTAGGAGTGTGATTGTACAATATTCTTAGGATGTAAATTTATATATAAATTTTATTTATACAAATCAATGCATTAGTAAAATATTAATATTAAATATTTTATATAATTTATTATTTTTTAATAAAAATAATAAATATAATAATATAATATTATTACGTTAATTTCTAGTAATATATTGAGAAATTTTTTTAAATAATTTTTATTTTAACTCTTGTTAACATTTTTAACCAACCCTAATATATTCTTACCAAAATAATTATTTTAAACAATTTTACTCTCAAATCCTACTTTTTACAAATCCTATTTTTGTCCTGGGTTAATCGACTTAGGACATTTAATTTTACTATGAATTGTCCAATATAGGGCAAAATTAATGCTCTGGGTTGGCCAACCCAGGGCACTATTTATACCCTAGGTTGGTCAACCCATGACATTTAATTTTACTCTGTGTTGATCCACCCAGGGTGTAAATAGTACTCTGAATTGACCAACTCATAGCATTAATTTTGTCTTGGGTCTACCAACCTAGGGTATTTTACCT